>PVKC010010688.1:0-25482 GCA_004027635.1 Crocidura indochinensis | reverse complement strand
GATATTTTGTACTTGTGGCACTAAAACATATTGTTTTACTTTTTTTTTTATTTTTTACTGTTTTACAGTGTTTACTATAGTAATCACTACAGCAGGAGTCCCATGCTTCCAATCATGTTCTGTGCCTGATTCTGTGGATAAATAAATTAGGACCTTATTATAGGCCTTTGTAGTTAGAGGTTGATTGCATACCTGTTCACTCTTAGCCGCTATTTCCATCGTTGCTGGTTTCTTTACGTTATAATGTATAGTAGCAGCTTTGTGTTGACCCTTCCACTTCATTTGAACCCTTCTCCTCGTTATATACTGGTAATTATGGTGTTTGGAGTTTCTATCCTTTCGCCCTTTGTATTTGTTCATGGAGTATTATATGTAAATGTGGTATCTATTCTATATATCTCAAAGAAGTTCTATCATTTCATGTTTATCCTTCTCTGGCTTACTTTGTTTAACATAATATTCTCTAGATCCATCCATGTTGCTGTAAAATCCAGAATTGTATCATTTCTAAGTGTTATGTAGTATTCCACTATGTATAAATACCTCATCTTCATGATCCACTAATCTTTTGCCGGGAATCGAGGTTGGTTCCAAATTTTGGCTATTGTACTGAGTGCTGTGATAAATAGTGCAGTGCATACATACTTTGGGATGAATATCCTTCCTTCTTGGGGATAGATACCCAGTGGTGTGATTGCTGAGTCTTATAGCAGCTCAATTCTGAGTTTACTAAGTACTCTCCACACTGTTTTCCATAGGGGTTGAACCAGGCAGCATTCCCACCAGCAATGGATGAGAGTTCCTTTCTTACCACATCCCTGCCAAAAGAGATTGGTCCCATTATTTTTGATATGTAACATCCTCACTGGTGTAAGGTGGTACGTCATTGATGTCTTAATTTGAATTTCCCTAATGATGATTAATGGTTAGCATACTTTCATGTGTTTATTGGTCATCGGTTGGTTTTCCTTGGAAAAGTGTCTATTGATTTATTCTCCCTATTTTCTATGGCTTTATTTGATTTTTTGGAGCTCACCTTTCTGAGTGTTTTGTATATTCTAGATATCAACCCTTTATCTAATGTGTTGAGTATGAAAATTTTTCCCATTCTGTTAGCTGTCTTCTAATTTTAGCCAATGTTTCTTTTGCCATACACAAACTTTTTGGTTTGATATAGTCCCATCTATTTAGGTTTGATGCTATTACACTTGCCATTTGCATTCCATCATCAAAGACTTCAAAGTATAAGTCTTGAAGTGTTTTCCCTATCTTTTCCTCAATGAGTTTTATAGATTTGGATCTGATTTTCAGGTCTTTAATCCATTTTAGTTGATTATTGTGTAGGGTATGAGGTGTGAATTAATCTTTAGTTTCTTACAGGTAGCTATCCAGTTTTTCCAATACCATTTGTTGAAGAGACTGTCTTTGTTCCATTTCAGATTCTTGGATCCTTTGTCAAATATTAATTGATTATATATTTGGGGGTATATCTCTGGATATTTCATTCTAAACCACTGGTCTGATACTCTGTCTTTGTTTCAGTACCATGCTGTTTTGATGACTATGGCTTTATAATAAAGCTTCAGGTTCAGAGAAAAAATGTCACCCAGTTTCTTGTTTTTTTTTTTGTTTGTTTTTTGTTTTTTTGTTAGTATGGATTTCGCTAGCCTAGGTCTTTTGTGGTTCCAAATGAACTTTATAGTTGATTATTCTAATTTTTAAAAAATGTCTGAATTTGGAAAGGGATTGCATTGTAAATATACAGTAATTTAGGCAATACAGTCATTTTGATTGTGTTGATTCTTCTGACCCATGAACAGGGGATCTTCTTTCTAATTATTTCTTTAATTGTACTCATCACTCTTTGTGGTAAGCTTCATAAAGTGACTGGTCCTTCCAGCCCTTACATCTCTATTGTCTCTGGGTGTTATTACAATAATATTTCACCCAGGAGTGATTTCTGAGCACAGAACCAAGAATAACCACTGAGTGCCACTTGGTGTGGCCCAAACAAGCAATAAAGAGCTTTAGTTTCTATCACTCTTAAAATAAAGATCACTTATTATTTTCCCTGTGCCAAATATATGAGGTTTTAGAGGTTCTGACTTTCCATTAGTAATTTTCTAGAAGTGGCATTAGCCATTTTACTTATTCAATGTGAAATATGTCATTCTATAGTTTTGTTTTACTAATTTAATGTATTTAGTATTAATTTATATAGAGGACAGAGAAAACTAATTTTAACATAAAAAGAAAAGTTCAGCCATACTTTTTAGTTAAATTTAAAAAGAGGAATAAAATAGACCTATTATATTACTATTTTGAAAACTAATTTTTAAAAAGGTAAATTGTATGAGAGATGTTAACCTTTTATATGTGCTTAAGTTTTAAGGTGTAATCATGAAAATTAATCATAAATTATAAAAATATATTTAAATATAGACTATGTTCTTTTGATTATCATAAAATAAAAGATAAGAGAAAATTAATAATGTTATTAGAAGCATTTTTAATTTTAGATTAGTATTACATATAGAGCTATCTGATGTTCTTAAATACTTATCTTTCATATTTATATGAAGTTCTTTTTAAAATGCACCAAATAACTTGCCTCTTTTGTGAGGGATACATAACTGTCATGATTATGCACTGAAATTTAAAGTATTAGTTGGCTGTGTTCAAATATGATTTCATATTTAGGCAATGCTCTTGATTCATAATTAAAGCCCTTGCTTCAACATTTGATTAAAATTAAGTCTGAGTCCAGTAACACTATAATAACATTTAGTGTCAATCATTTAAAAATTGCTCCGTGTCATGAGAGAAAAAAGCTATTATCAGACTTGAGAATTAGTAAAAGTGTCAAGCAAATAAATAACCTGTCATACAACTGTTAATACTGATTAATCTCTGAAACACCATTTCTTTCATAAATGAATAAGAAATCTAAAGGCCAACAAAACTGGGAAGCATTCAATAAATATGTAAGGATAGCCTGGAACTAATAAAAATTTCACTGATAATATGCTATGAATAAGTTTAAATATTATTTTAAATACATTTACATATTTTATTGTGTGGCATCAATTTGCTAAAACTTATTAAGTATAAATCATCTGAAAATAGAAAAAGGAATGGGAGAAGAAAAATGGGGCAAATAGAATGGCAAAAAAGGAAGAGGAGGAGAGAAAAAGAAATAAGAAAGAAAAGTTGTTGCTGGGAATAGAATTGGCTTGTTATTTGAAATCAATACAGACTAATGTAAAAGATAACTAGTTAGACTCTTATACACATTTTGATGAAAGTTTTTTACTTGGTAATTATAAACAATTACTTTTTATGTGAATAGTTCTAAATCATAGTTAATTTATGAATATTTATCATAAAGATATGCCTTGTTTTGCAGCTATTAAAATATATTTCAATATCTTCAATTTTTCAAACGTACAAAAATGTTTCTGCATATTTTGTTATAGACATGTATCTAACAGAAAATTTCTTACTCTGAACAAAAAGAATAAGTCTAGTGTAACATGAAGAAGACAAACAACAAGGAAAGGTAAGAAAAGTAGTAACTACTGACAAGCTATCTCTGCAGTGTTGGAGAAATCCAAATGCTTTTCAAAAATATTTTTCAAAGTTGACCTTTGGCTCCAGAATTTAAATTTAAAACTTGAGTACATCATTTGAAGTAGCTAACAAAATAAAACTACTTCTAAATTATTGTGCTTTAATCTTTTCTAGAAAATATGAAACAGACAAGAATAAAATTAGAAAAAACACTTTGCTATTTGGTTCCATTACTCAAGATAGCCACTATAAAGAACTATAGAGATTTCTGTATTTGATTACATGCTTGATTTGTTCATGTGATATATTTCATGGATAACTCTTTATTAAAGTTGTGTGATTTTTAGAAATGTACTTTAGGGCAAAAGTCTTAGAATATAAGTCCAAAGAGATAGTAACAGTGAGAAGTATGCTTGCCTTGCATACAGCCTTCACAAGGTTCAATATCCAGTATGGTTCTCTGAACCTTACCAGGAGTGGTTCCTAAATGAAGAGACAGGAGTAAGTCATGAGCATGAGCATAGCTGGCTTTGATCCAAAAAAAAAAAAACCTGAGGAAGTAGAGAGCACAGAGGAAAGAAAAATCATATTAAAATACTGTCACTTCTCTGAGAATTTAATTAAAAGTATCACAATTACTTTATTATATGATGTTAATAAAACTTTTTTGCTACTGGCTTTCCAGAAACCTTAGGCTTTAAGTAAATAATTACTTGAATCAACATTTTTATTAAATTAAGTCATTTATAATTACAAATTTGACTGCTCAGCAATTTTATTACATGCTAAAACATACTCATAAATTTTTATAAAGATAATAAATCATTTAGACAAACTTGTTGTCTGTGAAGTTCTTCAATTTACAGCTCAAATGTAGTTACAAATTATTAATATAAAGTTCATTTTCAAGAGACATAAAAGCCCATTGTAGGCACCATACTTAAAGCCTCTAGTATTATATTCAATATTATTTTTAATAAACAAATGGACAAAATAATTATATTAGCACGATATTCTAAACTAGTTAAGAGCATTTTGGTGATGTTTCTTCCAAGTTAATCTTTCTTCAGTTTCCTGATTCTGATAGAAGTAGAACCAAATTATCAGTTACATTTCTCCTATCTAAAAAGAAAATTGATTTTTCAAATATTTGCATGATTTATTAAATATAAAATTTACCTCTCCTAGTCTAAAATGTTCCTGAACTAGAGTAATTCACCAACAACCAATGATAAGCAATAATCTAGCTAAGAAAAATGTGCACTGTTGGTATCTGTATATAATTAGATATTATAGATTGGGTGTTCTATAGTGTAAAGAAAGGAAGAAAAAAGAAAGGGAAGATTGAAATATATGAGATTTTACTTATTGCGATTTTATGTGGCTATCAGCATCTACTTGGAAAAATTATGGATTTATATAAAGCTATTTGATATATATGAGCTTGAAGAAAACAAAATTAGGAATAAAATAAACTAGACAATGTACTAAACTTAGACCAATATTACTTAGCTCTAATTAAAAGTACAATTATGTGTCAAGAAAAAAATAACACCTGTTTTCTCTACATCCCGCTCATCTTTAAGTATAGATGAAATACAAGGAGAAAGACTGAGTGAAGAGTGGTAAATGGAAGTGTAAGCACAGGCAGGGAGAAAACAAACTTTGCCAGCATAGTCAACACTAAACAATCCTTAGAATTAAACAGTGAAATTAGCCAACATTGCATTTTGATATTAGTGAAATAAATTCTGTCTTTCTAACTCCAATAGCTATTAATTATACCGTACATTTTTTTCTCCTCAAGGTTGTAAACTATTTAGATAGGTTTTTTTAGATTTTTAAAACCCATTTTCTTCTTTCTTCATCTTTCTTTCTTTCTTTCTTCCTTCCTTCCTTCCTTCCTTCCTTCCTTCCTTCCTTCCTTCCTTCCTTTCTTTCTTTCTTTCTTTCTTTCTTTCTTTCTTTCTTTCTTTCTTTCTTTCTTTCTTTCTTTCTTTCTTTCTTTCTTTCTTTCTTTCTTTCTTTCTTTCCTCAGTCTCACATTATTTCATATTCACTAGATTCAGTCCTCTTACAATCTATAACTTATCCTGAAATGTTCATTCATAACAAATTCCCTTTCTAACAAACAAACAAAAAAAGGCAAACCTTTATTTGCCTTTTTATTTCCAATTCCAATATTTAGCAAGGGATTAGGAGTTAACTTCAAAGATAGCACAGGAGATAATATCTGGACCTTCCTTTTCCACTCAAAGCTGTTTACTTAAACAGAAACTTCAGTGCTCTAAACTTATATGCTCATATACATATAAGTAAAATGCACAGGTACTTTGTATAAATTGTTCTTGTTTATTGGTGTCCAACATTTCCTTTTCTGTTGTTTGGTGTTCTTTTCCTTGTTTTCCTTTGTTCTATACTAACCTTTCCTGCATAATTGGTAGTCTTTATCTTATATTTAGATAAATAAAGACCAGTAATTATAGTAGAAAGCAGAGTCCTAATTTTAAAAAATAGAAGTGATATATATACCAGGAAATAACTCCAAGTCTTGGCACTTGTTAATTAAAATATTTTAAAGTATATTCAAAAAGAGTTATGGACTACATTATTAATATTAAAACGCATTAATGCATTATTTAATATTTTGTGCTACCACAAACCTTCACTTTCATTACTAAAAATTATTTTCAAGACCAATTAGTCTTATTTATTAGGAGTCTTATTTTATATTGCAATCATAATTTCACAGTAAACACATATACCTTAGCAGAATTGGTTCATTAATATGCATTTGAAAACCAGATTGCTTAAAATTGACAGATTATGTGCAGTATATTTGGTAATTTATAAAACCTTTAAAAGTAATACCATAAGTAAATTTTCTCTATTTTTATATTTTCAGTTTTCACATCAGCTATATTTGAAAATTGTAACAGTAACTTTATACATGGGAGAAAATTAGAAGCCATCAGATTCCTATGATTTAGACATATATTCTTATGAAATTATATACAGTAAAAAAGGAGAGTAAATAATATAAAAGAAATCAAAATTTAAAGAAGTAAAAATACCGAAGTGTAATACAGTGGATTGAATGTTTGCCTTGCAAGAAACTGACCTGGGTTTGATGATGGCACTGCATTTTATCCCTAGAGTATCACCAGAAGGGATCCTTAGGTATAGAGTTGGGACTGAGACCCGATCCATTCTGAGTGCAGTGCCCAAATCAGTAAAAAATAAATAAAACTGTTGCAATCAGTTGATAGTATGATAATATACAAAGGAAACCTAAAAAAATTAGAACAGAGCTATTATAAATAACATTCAATGCTAATATCAGCTCATAAAATTAACATGAACAATCTGTTGTATTTTTGTATGAGTAAATAAATAATGCTTATTACCTACCCACCAAATAATAAGGTTCAGAAATATTCTATTTATTATTTTACTTCAAAAATCAATAAAAATCTACTTTAGTCACTATATAGTTATGTATTTGCTTAATTTCACCCAATAAGAATTTTTAAATTATACTTCTATTTCAACATTTTTATAACATGTATGATTTATACTTTAAATCCCATAATACTTCCCTTGTCAATCTATTTCCAATAACTATTTTTCTTATTTGAATGATTTCCTATTTATTTTCATGTTTATGATTTTTAATAACTGACATTAGAAATGCTATGTTTGCCTCTGCTTTTTTGTCTTCTGTGTAAAGATGTTTCTATCTTATCTGTATATATTTTATGTGTACAATATAATACTGATAATATTGATGCTAGGTTCACTTTTTGCAACAATTAAGGTTTCTAAATGAAAGTCTATTTAAAAGCTCTTCAACTCACTAGGTATTTTACCATTACTTTGATATATTTAAGCCTCTGTTTCTTGATATATATTATGTCCATTAACTGATTTCCATCTTACTTCTAATTTTCCCCATCCCTGCAGTCAGTCCTTATCCTGTTTCTATAAGCATACAGCACATGGGATTCTGCATTTCTTTGTGCTCAAGAAAAGGCAGAAAAAATATTTGCAATCCTATAGAGACTATAACATGAATAAATACATAAATCATAAAGAAAAAATATTTCTAAAAGTCTTTCATTTTCAGCAATGTTCTCTTTATATTTAGAAATTAATTCAAGTGACAGTAAATATATTACCAGTAACTAGAGGGTGGCTCTTCTTACAAATGACTGTGAGAGGGAATTCCCACCTGGACTAGATTATTCAAATTAGAATTAACTCAAAATCCTTCAGAATGAGATCAGGAATTTACTGTATAATTCTTGCAGCCAAATGTATCACATTTCTAATTAAATTTATCTTTAATAATAAAATTAGTTTGCCTTTCATGAGAACTCCTACTCACCAACCAGTATAGGTTTAAATAACACAAAAATAATAGATTTAAATGACACAAAAATGATCTTCTTGGCAAATAGTAAGGAACAACATTTGTATAAACCGTATGAAGAATTTATCTCTTAGAAAACTTTAAAGTATTGAGAACTAACCTTTACTTTTATGACCTTTAAACTTAAATCTATTGTCAAAACTATATATAAATAAACTGAGTAATATATTATCCATTCTTTTTAAAATGTAAACCACATCTATGTATTGCTTAAATAAATGTTAGAGGGGATGCATATCTCCTTTCTTCCTACCCACACATACTCCATCACTCAATCCTTCCACCTTTGATTCACCTACCACAAAATGGTTCTTTATTTCACTTCTACTATAAGCACAAGCAGCACAACCAAGCGTGAGACCCATGATCATGTTGGTCCAACAACAAAGAAAAATATGGAGAGAATATAAAGATGGAAAAAAATTATCAATGTTATTCCACACATTTAACCACATGAAATCAAAGCACTAATCCAAAGTTATTTGCACCTCTGCGTATTCAGAGACCTCCTCAAAATAGCCATAGCATAGAACTCACCTAGGTGATTGGATAAAAATTAGAAGTTTGTCGTGTATCAAACATTATAAATTGCATCTTTGGAACAAAATGGATGGATCTTGAGGTAATTATTTATGCTAAGTAAAATATCAGAAAATAAAAGCTTTATCAAATGATATTATTTATATATATAATATGGATAAATAAAGAAAATAACTGTCAAAAGTAAATTCTTTATTCACTTACCTAAAGGAAGAAGAGAGAAAAATCTAGGAAAATGGTGTTTTGAGTGAATAAATAAAATTAACCTAACAATGATTACTGTCCAAGGGTAATATTAAGATGCTGACTCTTTAGATATTTCTTGTCCATAAGGAAAAAACAGTATAGTTATCTTTTGGGCTAATTAATAAAATTATTATCTACAATAAATAATTTAA
The DNA here is from genome assembly GCA_004027635.1 of Crocidura indochinensis. Classification (NCBI taxonomy): domain Eukaryota; kingdom Metazoa; phylum Chordata; class Mammalia; order Eulipotyphla; family Soricidae; genus Crocidura; species Crocidura indochinensis. Next base: position 16,542 of record PVKC010010688.1, on the reverse strand, counting down.
GTAATATTTTATGCCACAGTAGGCAAAATATATTACATATGGTTATTTATATAAATTAAAATTTTTTGTCTTCTACAATGTGTATAAGACTTTGCTTCTAAGATATAGTGATATTTCTTCTTATCAAGCTATAAGTCTTAGAGGATGGTCTAGTTTTGTGGGGGTTGTTGTTGCTATTATTGTTTCTAGCACTTAAGAGAACTACAGCTATTGTCAAATAGGGCAGCTTTGCATTTTGAATGGTAAAATTAGTGCCTGCTATATTGCATTCTAGTCCTCTAAACTTTTCAAGTCCAAATAAACATTGAACATTTATTCAATTAGACTGGGTTGGTCAGTCAAGAACTTATAGATAAGTCTACCCTAATTTTTAGGATAATTAGAAAAATAAATTTCACAGTCTTCCACCATGAATTTTAATGCCTACAAAAGATAGCCATGTATTTAGTAATTACTAAATAAAATAAAAACATGCTAATAATCACATTCAATATTCAAGAAGAATTTTAATGGATTTATATGTGTATACACTAGTTTTAAAAAGTTGACTGTTTATAATAGATACTATCACATCAATTTTATAAAGGAAAAAATCAAGAAAGGTATTTAACATGTGCAAAAATTGCATAGCTAAGAAAGGGAAAATTTCATGAAGAAAATTATAAAGGATTGAAGGAAAAGGGTCTAACAGAAACTCAAATCAATTACTATTCTGCACATCAAAAGATAAGTTCTATTGCTCCTCAGTATAACTTTCCTTTATGCCTGTACTGCCTAAGGACACATAACCTACAGGAGATATTGGTACATATCCATCAACTTATCTATATAGTCAGTGAAGTTTAACCAGTACTAATTGCATGTAATTTCTGTCATACAAAAGAAAAAATGATATTATATAAGGTTCTATTAAGTAATAAAATAACCATATTAAGATTGGGATGTTAGAAAAAGTATCCCAGAGAAATCTGCAACCCAACGAAGAATAAGTAAGGGTTAATATGGTGATTAATGTGGGGAAAGCATTCAAAGTAAGAAAAAAACAATATATTGAATAAAAAAATACATTAAACTGGGGCTGAAGTGGTGGTGAAAGCAGTAGGGCACTTGCCTTGTATTCACTAACCTAGGATGGACTGCGATTTGATCCCCTGACTTCACAGATACTCCCTCAAATCAGAAGTGATTTCTGAGTGCAAAGCTAGGAGTAACCCCTCAGTTTCACCATGTGTGGCCCCAACCCCCGAAAAACATTATTATCAGTATAATAGAGAAATATATAAATATCCAGTAGCTTATGCATTCTGATTAAAGTAAAATGATATAAAATATAATGAAGTAGGCAACAAGAGTTATTCAAGTAGAATAGTATATTTCATTCTAATTGGAAGGGAAGTTATTATTCTTGGAAGAAGAGGTATAACATGCCATATGTTTTTAGAATAATTATGCTAAGAATCTTTAAGATATTTATTTTATATCTTTAACACATATGTTGTTAAAATTCATGAACCTAAAAGAATAAAGGTCAAGAGAAAAGATGATAGCAATGAAATACAGAGTAGAAATAAAACAGACAAGTTATGTTGAATAGTAGAAAGCTAGTTCAACCTCAGAAATGAAAGGCAAGATGTGATTTTATTCACAACAAAGCATTTTCTTTAATTGTTTTATACCTCTAGAAGAAACTTTAAAATGACAACAAAAATACTAAATTCAAAAATCTTCTTTCGCCACTTCATACATCTAGCCATTGACCTATATCACATGACAATCTTCAATGGAAACAGTGAGTTTACTCGCTGGAATAATTGAAAGAGTCTGACAGTGATAAAGCGAAATACAACACAGAGAAAAAAAGGACTAAGCTAGAGTTATAGCACAGTAGATAAGGAGTTTGCCTTTAAAGTGGTCCAGTCCAGCTTGATTCTCAACAGTCCTTATAGTTCCCTAAGCATTTCCAGGAGTAAGACCTGAGTGCAGAGCTGGAGTGATCTCTGAGCAATGTCAGATGTGCTCCCAACCACAAAAAGAAAAAGAAAAGGAGGACTAATCAATTTTTATAGAGTATCGAACCTACCAAAATATTCTTGCTTTGTTTTGTTCCTTGAGCAATTATTAAGTAATATCTTTGCCATTTTTTTTTTTTGGTTTTTGGGTCACACCCGGCAGTGCTCAGGGGTTACTCCTGGCTCCATGCTCAGAAATTGCTCCTGGCAGTCACGGGGGACCATATGGGGCACCGGGATTCGAACTGATGACCTTTTGCATGAAAGGCAAACGCCTTACCTCCATGCTATCTCCCAGGTCCCTCTTTTCTAAGCCAGGGGGTCAAAGGAGTCTTCTATGCATAATCATAAAAATTATAGATTATCATGTCAGGAGTTTCCAACAAAACAACTCTGTTTTTGCTCTGTAGTGAAAGATTTAGATGAGAACTTGATCACATGTAATGCCTACATTTTGGTATTTATCACTGAAACTAAAAATACTATAATAAGATCTGGAGTACATAAACTCTAAGAAAGTTTCTAATAGGAATGATATTAACAAAATGCCAGATGTATGACACTTACTAAAACAAGAAGTTAAACTTCATTCAAAGCTATTATTATTAAAAATGGGAATTACTGCAAAGTCTTTTTGCATTAAGGGAGATATTAGGTTCAACTCTCAAAAGGTACAAGGAAAGGGACATTGAAAGGAAAGAAATAATATGGGAGAGCTAGAGAGATAGTACAATGAACAACATCCTTTTCTTGGTCCTGTCAAATCAGAGTATAATCCTTGGTAATTTTTACAGGATCCCAAATGGCTAGGCATAATCCTTGAACATAGAATCAGAAGTAATCCCTGAGCACTACTAGGAGTGTCCCCTAAGAACAACAACAAAAGTGTTAAAAGTGAGAGAAAAATTTCTAAGAGGAAAAAAATCAGGTCAAGGTGAGAATGATGACTTAATTTCTTAGAACTTTCCTACTACAACTGGGAATTAATTTGCTTCAAAGAATCTCTAAAAATCATTTAGGAAACCAGAATTGACACACAAACAACTAAGTGTACGAATAGAGGGTTTTTTAAACATATTATATCTCAAAATTAACATTTCATTTATAAATTTGAAGTACCTAGTTATATATTTATTAAAATGCTAATTCTTAAAGCTTCTGAAACACATTTTTGCTTGTTTGGTGACCACACCTGGCAATAATCAGAACTTACATTTAGATCTGTGTTCAGAAATTATTTCTGGAAGGTTTGGAGGACCACATGTGATGCCAGGGATTTAACTCAGGTTGGTCACATGCAAAGCAATTGCCCTACCCATTGTGCTATTATTGCCCCTCTGTAATAAATTTTAACTGTGGCAGAAGACAACAAAAATGTATTCTTTTGTTTTTTGAATGAAATCATTTGTCATTTTAAATTAGTAACAGTAGAAGAGTTATGTCATTTCCAAAACTCTTAAGAATCTTGTCTATGAACTCTGTTTATGTGCAATTGTCCTTCCACTGTAACTTTACCTTATCCTCTTTGCATCATTGTTCTCATAATTAAAAATAAAAATAAAAAACAAGAATCTTGGGGCCTGGGAGATAGCATGGAGGTAAGGCGTTTGCCTTTCATGCAAAAGGTCATCGGTTCGAATCCCAGTGCCCCATATGGTCCCCCGTGCCTGCCAGGAGCAATTTCTGAGCATGGAGCCAGGAGCAACCCCTGAGCACTGCCAGGTGTGACCCAAACCCCCCCCCCCCAAAAAAGAATCTTGTCTATAGGTCTATGTCTATTGGTGACAAAGCCACTAAACTATAAATATATGCTAAGTTTCAAGGAAAAGGTAAGATTACTCCAAAACATAAACTTGAATCAGAAGTACATACAGAAAACAGAAATATAAAAGTCTACTAATAAATGGTATTATTAAACTAGAATATAGAAGTATCAGACCTTGAAACCTAATGAACCGTTATCTATTATTTCTAAAATTTCTTTTTAAATACAAATACCTGTTCCACCATATTAATTATTAAGCACATAACTTCCTATCAGTTTTACAGGTTCACAGATGGAAAGAAATTTTCACCCCAGGATAGATTATGATTTGGTTGCACTTAACTGATTTAGATGATGAGATTTGGAACATTTGAGTTGAGAGTTCAATGAGCTCTTGCATATACAGTGGTCAGTTACAAGTTAAGATTTTAGGGACTAATATATTAGCATACATATATTGTGAAAGGATGACTAATATGAACTTTATGTGGAAAACTTCAGAGTTGAAAGAACATATCTAAACTCTGGAAGCTGTGAAATTCATCTCAGTTCTTATTTTTAAATAAAACTTTGCAGACATAACTAACTTAGGGAACTGACATTGTTTGGTTTTCTTTATCTTTTTCTTTTCTTTCATTATTTATTTCTTTGTTTCTTTCTCTTTCTTCATTCTTTCTCTCCCTTCTTCCTTTCTTTTCTCTTTCTTTATTCCTTCATTCCTTCTTTCTTTCTTTTTTCTTTCTTTCTTTCTTTTTCTTCCTTCCTTCCTTCCTTTCTTTCTTTTTCTTTCTTTCTTCTTTCTTTCTTTCTTTCTTTCTTTCTTTCTTTCTTTCTTTCTTTCTTTCTTTCTTTCTTTCTTTCTTTCTTTCTTTCTCTTTCTCTCTCTCTTTCTTTCTTTTTCTTTCTGTCTTTTTTTTTTTGACCACACCCAGTGACTCTCAGGGGTTACTCCTGGCTAGGTGCTCAGAAATCAATCCTGGCTTGGGTGACCATATGGGATGCTGGGGGGTCAAACTGTCCTTGCAAGGCAAACACCCTGCCACTTGTGCCACTGTTGGGTTTTCTGGTAGCATCCCTAAATCAAGTGAAAAATGTCCTCAATAAAGTGAACCATAGAGATTCTACACAGGCACAGAGAATGTGATGTGCTATAATGGGATGGAGTAATGTAACTGCAAATCAAGGAATACTGAAAGGTAGTAGAAGTGAAAGACAAAAGACTACACAGGATTCAAGAGTGTCTCAAAAATTAGTGTTACCTATCCCCCACCCAGGATCTACAAGATCCTCATCTCATGACTGTGTACTATTAGGAAAGTCTTTCATTAGGCCATCTTAAAGATCAGATTTGAGTGGCAGTAAAGTGAAGCATAGAAGGGAAGGAGCCACAACAGGAAATCACTTAAATAAAATGTATTGACTATATTTGAGTAATTAGCATATTTACTATTTATTTATTTATTACATATTTATTATGTAATAAAGCACCATGTACCTAGCTAGTTTTCAGAACAAATGTTGACAATATAACACTTTTATATCATACTTTTAGCCTCAAGAATATGAAAAAAAATGGGACTGAAGAGAGTACAGTGGGTTCTGGCTTGCACTTGGCTGAACCAGGCTTAATATCAAACATATGGTAATGTAAAAACCACTAGGAATGCTTTCTGACTACCAAGCCAGGAATAAGCCCTGAGAATCACCAGGTGTGGTCCCAAAACAAAGGAAAAATAATATGAATAAAGAAGATAATATAAATAAAATACCATTGTAATACATCTAGTTTCTAATATTTTGTTAAACAAACCATCAAAATAATATATTTTGATACTAGAAAATGTGTTATTGTTATAACACTTAGTCAGTAACATATATATGGCTTTAGAATTTACTGGGGCCCGGGAGATAGCATGGAGGTAAGGCATTTGCCTTTCATGCAAAAGGTCATCGGTTCGAATCCCGGTGCCCCATATGGTCCCCCGTGCCTGCCAGGAGCAATTTCTGAGCATGGAGCCAGGAGTAACCCCTGAGCACTGCCGGGTTTGACCCAAAAACCAAAAAAAAAAAAAAAATTAAAAAAATTAAAAAAAAAAGAATTTACCAGGAGTAAAGAAAAGAAGGATAATGAGTACACTTTTGCATTGAAGAACGGGAAGGGTAAAATGAGCTAACTTCATTTCATAGATGAAGGTCAAAAGGCAATTTTAGAGAAAGCAAAAGCAAAAAACTAAAACTTATAAAATAGTTATTCAACATCACAAATATTACCTAGAGAGATATAGCTACAGATAGCTGATAATTTTGGGAATTGATATCCTTTTTGAAATGAAAATTGAAACAAAGACTAGGGAAATTACTATTATTTTATTCTGTATTTGTTGCATTTCAGAAATCCATAAAGAGTCAGGACATAGCAAAAACTATTGTGTGTATTTTGCCTGTCAGAGATCCAATTCCATCCCCAGCACCATATGATCTTCTGAGCATTGCAGAAAGTGATTCATGAGAAGCAAGCTTAAAAAGTCCCTGAACATAAGTAGATGTGACCCCCAAAACTAAAAGAATAACTGAATCAAAAATTTTAGAAGAAACTGTGGAACAATGTAACTCAAGTAAACATGTATATTGTTCATAAAAATGTTCAGATTCTGATTATAAAGATTATTTCCCATCTGTTACAGAAGAGAAGTTATAATGGAGATAAAAGGAAGTAAATGACTTATAAAATAGCATCATTATGATGAGGCTGTAAAAAATGAAAAGAATCTACACTAAATGTGAGAACAAAATATCAAAGTTTTGTGCACAGACTGGTATGTAAAAAGGTCATTCTGGAGAAGGTGTTTATGTTTTAACTAAGAGTTTTTGAGGTCAATCTATTTTTCCTCTGGAATACTGTTTGAAATTAGGAGGAACTATTTCACATACATATTCAGTATTATTTAAACTGAAAAGATAAGTCTTCAGTGGAGATATATGTTGGACTTTTAATTAATATTATTTAAATATATACAAGTTGTTAATTTCACTTTTGTGTAAAGGTGGCAAATAAAAGACAAAAATCTAAAACTATATTGTAAGAAATAAAAGATGTATATGAAGAAAATGAGATAATAATGAACTATCTAAGATGTACCACAAAAAAGAGGGAAAATATAAAAGCATAAAAACTGTCTTAATAGATTAAAAATTATTGATGCAGAAAAATTTTAAATGTTAAAAATGTTGGAGTTTGTAAAATTTTATTAATTATTATTAAGCACAAATAATTATCTTCCTATAAGCAATGCATATATAAACACTATTATGTTAAATATTACTAGATGATATATTAAGTAATATCAAATACCTATATTTATGTAGCTATATCTATTTTGATGGAGACAGACAAAAACAGCAGATTAAAACATCGAAAGTGAAAGAAATGTATTTAAAATGTTGGAAAAATATTTGAGGAATTTTGCTAAAAAGAATGAGCATATTAACAACACAATATTTTGAGGGAATATGTGGAATCTTTGTGATGAATATAAAAGAAAACGAAAGTGTTTATGAATGCTGGTGAAGAGTACTCAAGTCCTGGAGAAAGCTAATTTGTTAATGACAAGAATTATTGCAAATGACCTTGAGCTTGAAGAGGAGTAAGTTTCGTAGTCTTTCAAACAAATTGAAGGAGTGAAAAAAATTTTCACCCATTGTAACAAAAATGAAAAAATAGATGCAGATGCGGTGTTATAACAAAATTTTGTGAAAAGAGAATCTCTTTTGGTCAACTTCTTTACAATGCATAAGAAACAGTTATGAACCAGGACCACAGAGAGAAAATAGGGGTAAGCACATGCCTTGCCTTATATGCAACTCCACTCTTGTTAGATTGCTATACATAGTCTGAGGCAACTTTGGAGGTCCCCTACACAGACAAGATAGGGGCATTATCCCAGATACTGCTAGTCAAATACTAGAGCATCCTTAGGTTTTCATATTGTACTGCAGTCAGTGAAGAACTGCCAGGAGAAAACCATGAGGCTGATTAATACAGCTTCGGAGATCAAGCCCACCAAAAGGAAAAAATACATAAATCAAATGTAGGCAAGGTTTGAAGCATGAAGCAACTGAGAGTAATATGTGCACTAAAGTCGGTCTATGCATAGTCTTTAATCCATTTGAGTTTTCTTATGGAAAACACAAATGTAGGACAATAATATGCTAGGACTAATAAATACAATGGGAGAGATATGCAAGTATGAGTTTTTACAAGAAGAAATTCCTTGCTTCACATTTGGGCTGAGATATGCAACCCAACTCTTTTAGGCATTCCTGACCTTGCTAGAGAGATACAGCTAATCTAAAAATCAGGTATTGCTCCTGTTTTTCTTTCCTAACAATTTCTATTTTATATTCTGGGAGTTCAAGCTGCTCTAGGATAGTCCTGAATAGGAAATTAAGTAAGTTGAGAGAGCTGGACAATAGAAAAAAACAGGACAATTAAACTGAGAGAAGGTTGCAGTAAGAAAATAGGTGCCTCCAAAAAGATTGAAGAGCATTTTCATAAAGAACTTCATTCCTCACATTTCTACTAATGATATTAAAAACAAAACTGATTTTAAGTTTTGCACAATGGTTTATATTCTATAAAATTGTCTTCCTGAATAATAAATAAATGTATGAATTCAAGTTATATTTGTTCAATGTTTTGTTAATAATGCTCATATCAGCCATAGGGATGCTTATAAAATTAACTAGGCTGATAGTATATATGAATTAATGGAATGTAATTTTCCCATATAAAATGAAAATAGCTATTTTTCAATTGACTAAACCTATAGAAGATACAAATAATTTTATGGCAGTTTTTATAAAATTTTTGTTCAATATTTAATCCAATAAATGTACATTTTTCTTCAATTTGGTTACCAGCAATACACATACTAAATCTAGTGCTTCACAGGAAAAATTGTCTTTCAAATGTGTTATATTTATCTGGAAAACAGTGTTTTACCTGTCATTTGACATTTAAAATAACAGATCCAACCCACAGTTTTAATTAGAATTGTCACATGAATACATGCTACCTCCAACTCAAGCTGTTAGCAGTAATTTATTTCTGTAACTAAACACTAAATTGCAAAGAAAATTACAAAGCATTAAAAAAAATGATGCTGGTTGAATGTTTCATTCATAGTGCAATTACTGAGATTATATACATTAAGAGATGCAAAAGTCTGATAATGAACATATAAATATTAATTATAAGGCACAATTATCATAAAATAGCCCATAAATAATGCACAACTTAAGGGAAAAGGAATATCTGGGTATTTTAAAGTGTTTAATAAGAAGCAGAATTCAAAGTGATGCCTGAGAGAATCAGCGAAGAAATGCATCTGCAAAGGAGTACTTTTAATCAATGCATTACTGTTTCAATTATGAATTACCAAATTTAATTTAAAATTACCACCCATACTTTTTCTAAAGTATAAAATAATTTTCAAGTTTCACTTAAAGTTATTATCATCAAATTATAAAATTGGTGAAATTATGAAGTGGAAACTTTAAGTAAGTATTTTAAATAATTATTTTAAATTTCCATAAAATGAAAAATGTGAAATAAGTTTGCCCTATATGAGATTAAGCACCAAATGTTACATTCCTATACATTTAATTCTTTATTCATAACCTTTTGGAAATAAAACCCCAGCAGCACTCAGGGATTACTCCTGGCTCTACACTCAGATATCACTCCTAGCAGGCTCGGGAGACCATATGGGATGCCAGAATTTGAATCACCATCCTTCTGCATGCAAGTCAAGTGCCCTACCTCCATGCTATCTCTCTGGGCCTGTAGTCATAACTTAACATATTTATAAATGTGTGACAATATCAGTATCATACAGTAATTTTATCAGACTTAAACACCAAATCCAAAGCCAGAGACAACAGAATATATACCCAATCTACAAAAATCTACATTTATATTAGCAGCCCAGGGGGCAAAGGAGGGGCTACATGGGATGCATGCTGGGAAGAGGGGTGGAGGGCGGTCAACATTGGTGGCGGGAATGCCCTTGATTCAATATCACTATGTACCTAAAATATTACTGTGAAGGATTTGTAATCCAAGTTGGTCATAATAAAAATTATTATAAAAAATAAATATACTAAGTAAATATATATATATATGAATTCACATTCTCCAACTTCTACTGAGAATCAATTTTAACAAGGTGATTCTGAAGGATGGTGGAGCTAAAGAGTCCAAATGAGTCATAAACTATAAAACCTATGAGTTTATATATGAATATAAAGGAAAGAGGGAAACATCAATGTTGGGTAAAATATGCAGTTCTGATCAGTCACCAGCTCTTACGAGAAAGAATGTTAATAAGCAGCTTCAAAAGAAAATCAGAAAAGAGGTTGATATTAATTAAAATGTGGAGATGAATAAAATATCTAGTAAGAGTAGGGGTAAAATGGTGTTTACTATGCAAACAAAATAGAAAGAAAAAGACTTCAAGAAAGAAAATAAAATGGTTTTAAAGTAAAAAGGTGATTAAATTGCTCTAGGTTAGAAAAATAAGTATATTAATGATATTTTGCATGATAAAAGAAGTCATATTGGAGGGGCCAGAAGAGAGGCACAAGCAGTAGAGCGTTTGCCTTGTTTGCACTGACCTAGGATGGACTGCAGTTCGATCCCCCTGCGTCCTGTATGGTCCCCCAAGCCAGGAGCAGCTCCTGAGCATCATTGTGTGTGGCCCCAAATCCCCCACAAAAGAAATTCATATTTGAAAATATCTGAGATCAATAAGAAATATGCTCTACAGAGAAGCATCACAGTAACACAGTACAGAAAAATAACACTAACATATGGAGACTTTAGAAATAAATTCTTGATTTCACTGTTCTATCATGCAGTAAATTTGTAACATTAGATTAATTTTTCTAGCTTCTTTGGATTTTATTTTTTTGTTTATGTTTTTGTTTTGTTTTGTTTTGTTTTGAGGTCATACCCAGCAGCGATCAGGGGTTCCTCCTGGCTCACGCTCAGAAATCATCCCTGGCAGGCACAGGGGACCTTTCATTCTCCATGAAAGGCAAATGCCTTACCTCCGTGCTATCTCTCCGGCCCCACTTTGGATTTTCTTAATCTATAAAGTAGAGAAATGAGTAGCTATGTAATAGAGCTGAGGGAATTAAGACAATGCTAATATGTTGATAGACAATATAAAATAAATTATAGAGTACTAAAGGGTAGACTTATTGATTTTCAATAATTTTCTCAACTTATACCAAAGCCCTTATTTCTGTCAAAGCCTTCATTTTTAACGTGGTTAAAAATCCAACTAGTCAATTAAAATTATTTGTTTCCTCTGAATAAACTAGAATCTTTTTGGGAAATATTTAGTCTTTTCAAGTTATTTATCTCTTCTCTCCATTATTTATCTCTTCTCTCCATACAGAAGCAGCTACTATGAATGCAGGCTGTACTGTTCTGTGAATTCATAGTACTTCCTACAGCAATCTTGGTCGCTGGACAATGGTGGTAAATGTCCGTTGCAACTAAAATCAATATCATGTTCGTTTTCAGTCAATTCTCCAGTAGCAACTCCATTTTAAATCTCACAGCAGGTCTAAATAGCTCTGCAGCTACTAAATCTTTGTTATAACTTTCATCAAGATTCAATAATCCATTTCATGGTCTCTGCTAGGCAGCTAATTCATCGTACTACCTTGGTGTACTTAAAAAAAAAAATTTCACCAAGTCTCTACTAAATTTTCAAAGCATACGAACCCCTGGAAACCCAACTACTCTGTTAACAGTAGAGTATGTCCCTCCAGACCCCATATTGTCATTTCTCTTTTTGTTCAGATATTGCTTAGAGGTTCTGTACCACAATTCCAGAAGGAAAGCCAGGTTGAAGACCCTTTGTCTATCTTAGAATCCTATACAATCTTTTGGAGGTTTTACCATGTTGTTATTCCTCTTTTAGTTCAGATACTGTTTAGATTCTGTACCACAATTCCAGAAAGAAAGCCAGGTTGAAGATCATTTGTCTGTTTTAGAATCCCATAAAATCTCTTGGTGATTTTACCTAATGAAATCTTCCATTAAAACTTCACCCACTCTCTATCATATGAATCATGAGAACGACCCCCTAGTTTCTCTCTTGTCATATTTTAAAGTTGCTCTGTCTATAACTTGTAGTAAAATTTTAGTGACCTAAGAACATCAAGTCTGTCTCTGTTTAAAATTTATAAAGATTTTTTATTTCCTCCATAAAGCTCTAGGTCTGCTATTTGAAGGGGAAGTTTAAATAGTCAAAGGTATTCACACTTTTCTTTGGTCTTGGATTGTCTTAGATTATATACCTCACATTTTATCACTAATGATAGTAAGGCTGCAGGGAAATAAAATGTAGATGACCATGAGAATTAGATCAAATTAATATAAAATTTAATCAGTTTAATTATTTCAAAATACCATCTTTATTATCTATGTTATATCTAAGCTAAGCTCTTTCTATGTGAGTTCATTTAACCAACACAACAGTTCTTTGAAGCAGTTTCAAGATGATAAAATTTTGGATGAGTTTAAGACATAAGACACAGAGTTATTAAAAATGATGCAAGACTGATACTTTTGATATTTGGAATATACTACATAATTGCAAGAGTCATTATCATTATTACTACTATTTGGCTTGCCAGAAATTTTCAATAAAAGCTAGTCTTTCTTTAAAGTGATAATTAAATACTCTGGCCTATAATTTAGTCTATAGAGATATTTGTGAACATTAATCCATTTGAGAAACATAATTATTTATAGTGCAAAAATATACAGAAGATAATAGAAAATAACTGATCTATCTTTAAATAAATTAACTTATGTCCAGCTTCTACCAGTTAAGAGAGGTGGTCATATTTCTACAAAATACATAATTGCAATAGATGTTTCAGATATCTTTGCCCTAACTGGAATTAATTATTTTGAAACATGGGGAGAAATGGTCTAAATGATTTACAAACAGTGTGACACTTTTGGAGAGAGGAAGAATGAACATTAATAACTAAATTTTAATGACAATTTTAAACTCTATAAAATTCTTAGAGAAAATATTCTTGTTACATTAGTCCCTTAAAAAAAGAAGTGATATATGCTGTGATACTTCTATAAAATTCTCAGTACAAAATTTCTAAGAGAAATTAATAAAAAAAACTACAATTTTTGTCTCTTAAGGACAAAATATTTTGAGAGAATAAGATGATTGGTAATCATTTTATTCAAAAACAGTTGTATTTTTCATTAATTAATTAATTAATTCATGGCATGATTTAATACATTTCAAGCAAAAAGTTTGGTACTCTGTGGAATAAAATGTATTTTAAAATTAATAGGTGAATAGGGCCGGTGCATTGGCACTAGAGGTATGGTGTCTGCCTTGCAAGCGCTAGCCTAGAATGAACCAAGATTCTATACCCTGGTGTCCCATAGAGACCCCCAAGCCAGGAGTGATTTCTGAGTGCTTAGACAGGATTAACCCCTGAGCGTCATTGGGTGTGGCCCCAAAACAAAAAACAAAATATAAAAAATTAATAGGTGACCATATCTAAGTAAATTCAGAAAGCATAATGTAAAAGATCTAGTTATATAAAATATTTCAATACATTATAAAAATATAAAATGTCACACAGGATAGTATTGTCCTCAGATAAGCAAAACACAAATAGATTAGAAAGCAATGCCCAGAAAAGATTCAACTGTGTATGAGAATTGATTATACAATGATATAAGATAAAAAAAATCAAATGAAGAATATTTGGTAAGTGGAACTGAAATAACTAGCTTGCAAATTTAAGAAAACAAATTGACTGTTTATTTCATAAAACAAGTGTAACTTAAGATAAACAATTCATTTGATATTTGAAATATTCAGTTATGATTATGGAGATTGTCCTGGAGAATACAAAGGAAAACACTAGTTAGACTAAATACCCAACTGAATGAAAAATGACAAAAAAGAAATACGAGGTAAAAATAGATGAAGTAAGAAACACCTTGATGATAAAATATAAATGTTAATTATTAACTTTAAAGACTATAAATAATGTTTTTTAAATCGGGACTCTCTCGATATATTTAGTTATTACTCTTGAATCTGCACTCTGGATTATTCCTAGTGTTATTAAGAGTACAGCATGGGATGGTGAGGATTGAATGTGAATGACCGCATGTAAGGCAAGGTACCTACTGCTATACTATCACTCTAGCCCCTTAGAAAATATTTGGATAATCCTTGAAACCATCAAACATAAACACAAACATACAAAGATATGTTTATAGTGAAAATATTTGGATGTCTGAAAATATTTGGATGTCTAGACAGTTGTTGCAACTGTCTAGAATTTACACCCAGGTTGGCAATATGCATATAAGTGAAACTCTACTTCTACAAAAGCACTTAAAGCCATCAGATCTGGTATATAAATAATAAGAAATTCAATCACCCCTCCCCCTCAAACTGCTCTGCCTTCCATATTGGTCCCGATCCTTGTCCCATCTCAGATTTGTCTGCATAGAAAGGGAAGTGGTATGAGACACATCTTTAGAACATTGGTGGGAGGGAGGTGAACACTGGTGGATGGATTGGCCAACAATCATTGCATATCTGAAATCCAACTATAAAGGACTTTGTAAATCACAATGGTTACAATAAAATTAAATTTAAAAAAGCACATAGTCAAATTGGTATTTTTAATTTAAATAATTTTATTTTATCCTTTATGTCCAAAGCACTTCATTTTGATATTTTAACATGTAAGTAATTAAAAAAAAACATTTAAAGATTAAACAAAGGAAAGACAATCATAGAGTTCCAGTGTGGCATCAAGATTATATGCAAATAATTATGTCCTAGAAAGCATTGATAACTGCAGTAGGTGCATTAAGTTAAAAATATAAGATTTAGTTGAAAACTTAAACATCAAATATTTTGAATTTTCTAATTTAAGATATTCAAAATCTATAGATCTCTGCCAAAAAAATAAAAAGAGAATAAATAATTTTATGATAGACAGTTTTGGCCATGTCTGAGAAAGGAGAATCGGAAAAAAATATTATCTATAAAAGCTATGTAAATCGTTGGAGTGATAGTAAAACAGGCAAGACATTTGCCTAACATGCAGCAAAGTTAGGTTTGATTTCTGGCATTTTATATATCCAGTCACAGGTATACGTAATTTCTGAGTGCAGATGGATCAGGTTGTGGTAAAACAAAACAAAACAAAACAAAACAAAAAGTTGTGTAAAAACAATTCTGTAAGTAAAGAAAATATCTCTACCTTAAAATCATTATTAATTTCATTTCTAAACATTGTTACATCTAAATAACATTATTTTAATTAATGAAATAACTATTATAACCATTATTTAATAACTATTCTCATTTACTGGAAAATTAATGTGTATTGATATAGGTTTTATAGCCATTAAGGTATTTTATCAACCTATATTTTATTAATTTTGCCTTTAGAAAATATTACAGGGCATTTACAAAATGTCCTCTGAGGTGAGAACTGTCTTTTTTTTTTTTTTTGATTTGGGGCCACACCCATTGACTCTCAGGGGTTACTCCTGGCTACATGCTCAGAAATTGCTCTTGACTTAGGGGACTATATGGGCACCAGGTGATCAAATCGCAATCTGTCCTAGGCAAATGCCCTACCTCTGTGCCACCACTCTGGCCCACAGAAGAACTGTCTTTAAATATTTTTATTCAAGGGGGCCGGGCAGTGGCGCTGGAGGTTAAGGTGCCTGTGCTAACCTAGGACAGACCGCGGTTCAATCCCCCGGTTCCCCATATGGTCCCCTGTGCCTGCCAGGAGCGACTTCTGAGCGAATAGCCAGGAGTAACCCCTGAGCGTCACCGGGTGTGGCCCCAAAACAAAAAAATATATATTTTTTTATTCAAATGAGTAGGCAAATATTGATTATACATATATGATATCATGTAAAATTGTTAATTTCCTGTTTCCTAAATATAATATCATCATGGTGATTCAGAGATCCTCAATGTCTAAGCTATTGGAAAAGTAAGAAAATCCCTATTGTGCAACACATGAAATAGTGCTGACGGATGTCACTGCAGAATAAGCAACTAATATGTTAAGACATGTAAAGCCACAAAATTCTTTGACTTGGTAGAGATGAACTTTTTAAGAATTGCAAGTACTCTGAGAGTTTACTTGTTTAGAAAAAAAACTTTTTCTTAAGAAGCAAGCTTAGAAAGAACAGTATTGGAATTCTAAATATGTATGATAGAACATATTTTACTAGAAATTATACAATGCAACTTAAAATATTTTGCTGTCATTTATTTTCAATGAAATGGCTATACAAGACATAAAAAGAATAGTAAACATCATTCAATAAAAATAATGATTTTAGCAGAAAAATATGTTGTTAGTTTAAACAAGAACTTAATTTTCTTGGATGAAGAATAATAAAAATTTAATCAATAGCTGTTTTTAAAGTCAAGTAATAGGCTTTAAATATATGTATATTTAATGTATTTCTGAATATGTAATATAGTTTTAGAAATATAATTAAATATTTTAATTCAAGAAAAACAGTAGAAAACTCAAAAGGATTCTCAAATAGGTGTTGACAAAAATTACTTGTAAGCACCCATATACAAACAATATTATTTACTGCATCTACAGCAGCAAAATGTAGAAAATAAATAAAAAATAAATATATTGGGGGGG
>PVKC010010687.1:9880-25590 GCA_004027635.1 Crocidura indochinensis | reverse complement strand
AGAGTTGGCATATAACTATAATTATTACTGCACACATACAGTTTTCTCACAAATTACCATTTTATAATTTTATTGCTCACTTTAATGTGTGATTCAAGGAGGGTTTAGAAAATGTTTTTTGCTGATTCATTTGACACAAAAGGTTTTCCTTAAACACAGTGAAAATCCACTTGTAAAACAGGTTTTCTAGTGAATTAACGTATTTGTGGCCCTGACTATGATGTAAAGCAAGTTTTAAGCTTCTTAACAAATCTGTTTTCCTGATCAAAACATTCCAATTCTTCCAAAAGACCCATCCCAAACCAACAACAAAAGTTTAATATAATTTAATCCTGACAATTTACCATTAATAAAGTGTATTACTCTTTAAAGGTGAGGTAGGAAGTAAGTTTTATTCACATAGTACCTAAGTAATGAAGGGATACTGAACTCTGGGGATGAGGTGAAATGTTAACATTGTAAGTAAAAACAATAATATGGAAACAATTATAAATCATTAATCTCAATAATGAAAAAAAAGAAATTCTAACGAAGTGGTTTTCAACTTGTTTTGAGGTCTTTTCCAGTTGTCAGATTAAATTTTAATTTATTAGCATTTATTTCATAGTGTTTTATTTTTCCAAAAATGTCAGAACAATTCTAGAAAATAAGATGGGAAGGCTATCATTCTTTGAATTTTAATTACATTATAAAGTTATAGTAATTAAATTGTGTGTTATTAGAATAAAGACATATTCTCAGACAATGGGAATAGAGCTGAGTGTCCAGAAGAAACCTTTGGATATATGGAAAATATTTAAACCCAGCTGTCACAAGCTAAACAAATGTTTTCATAGCAACAACAATAATAACAAACCATCAGTTTAAAATAGCAAGCCATCCTACAGAATAGGAGAGATTTTTCACAATACATCAAATAAAGGGTTAAAATTGAAGTTACATAAATGCTCATAAAGTTTAATGTAATAAAGAAACAATTCCTTTAAAAAGTGGGAAGAAGAGACAGTCAATTCCTGAAAGACAATATACAATCAGTATACATATATATATACATATATATGTATATATAAAGTATTTATCATCTGAGACTGGAGAATACAACAGGTAGGATACCTGACTTACATGCTGCAGACCCAGATTCCTGTCATCTCTCAGTCATCCAAGCACTGACTAGAGTGAGGGTAGAGGCAGGAGTAAAATTCCTCAGCATCAATGGGTATGACCCCCAAATCAACAGCAACAAAAGTTTATAATCATTTCTTATTGTTGAAATCAAAATCAAAAATGTCAATGAAATATCTCACACTAATGAGAATGATATATATTGAAAAGATTGAAAATAGTGTTGGTGAAGAAGAATTGAAAAAGAAACCATCATCCACTGTTGGTGGGATATTCTGTTTCAGTCCCTTTGGAAAGCATTATAGATCTTTCTTTCTTTTTTTTTTTTTTTTTCAAATTTTTATTGAGAACATTTTGAGTTACAAGTCCTTCATAGTTGTACTTCAGGCATATAATGACAATGAATTAGGCCATTCCCACAACCAGTGTTGACCTTCCTCCACCAGAGTTCCCAACAAGCATCCCCACTCCGTGGGTGGCTCTTGCATCCTGGGCGCTATTTCCTTTGAGGTGCAGAAGCTTCTCAGTTTAATATATTCCCATCTGTTAATCTCTGCTTTCACCTGCTTGGAGAGTGCATTTTCCTCCAGGAATATGCCGGTAGTCTCAATGTCCTAGAGTGTTTTGCCTACGTGTTGTTCTATATATCTTATGGTTTCGGGTCTGATATCAAGGTCTTTCATCCATTTGGATTTTACCTTCGTACATGGGGATCTAAGTTCAATTTTTGCAGTGGCTAGCCAGTTGTGCCAACACCACTTGTTGAAGAGCTTTCTTTGCTCCATTTAGGATTTCTTGCTCCTTTATCAAAAAGTAGGTGGCTGTATGTCTGGGGAACACTTTCTGAGTATTCAAGTCTATTCCACTGATCTGAGGGCCTGTCCTTATTCCAATACCATGCTGTTTTGATAACTATTGCTTTGTAGTAAAGTTTAAGGTTGGGGAAAGTAATTCCTCCCATGTTCTTTTTCCCAATGATTGCTTTAGCTATACATACATATATACATACATATATATATATATATATATATATATATATATATATATTTACCCAACAAGCATCCCATTTCTCCACCCTTAGCCCATTGGTCTACCAGTATAACAGGTCCAATTTGTGTTTAGCTTGTTATAGTTTGGGTATCTTGATTCTATTGTCATTGGCTTTGGCTTCAATATTTAGTTCTGATCATTTTTCACCCACCCAAAGCACTGATACCACTTGGACCTTGGGCACCCTTGACTTTTGTTTTTACTTTTCTCAATTTGTAGAAAGATGTAGAAATATGAGGTACAACAAAATGATTCATGTTCCAAGTTCCTATGAAAAAGGCAGGAGCCCCTAGCATTATAGATATTTCTTGAAAAGGTAAGAATAGAGTTTCCATAGAACCCATTTATTTTACTTCTTGGAAATACTTTCTGCCTTCAAATACAAGAACATTAATTTTAAAAGTAAACAGAGAGACAGCATCGTGTTTTGGGCACTTGCCTTACACATAGCTGCCCAGGCTCAATCCCCAATTCTACCTACGGTCCCCCAAATACTGCCAGGAGTGATCCCTGTGCACAAAGTCAGATATAATCCTGAGTACTACCAGGTGTGGCCCAATAAAACAAACAGTAACAAAAGATATATGAGATTCTGTATTAATTGTATCATTAAGTACACAAGCCAGAATGAAAACAACCCAAATGTTCAACAACAGATAAGCATACAATGGAATACCACTCAGCTACCAGAAAAGATGAAATAATGTGGTTCCCTGTAACTTAGAAAAAACTGGAGGGCATTATATTTAGTTAAATAAATGAGAGAGAGAGAATTGCTCTCACTTCCTCTATGGTATATAAAAAAAACAAAACCAGGAAACAGAAAGTATCAGATGATGAGAAACTCTTAATTTTGCATTACAAAACCCAGAGTACCAATGGTGTAGGTGGGTCTGAGGTGAGAATTGAGCTAGAGGAAGGAAGAGGCAGAACTAGAAGTGACATAAAGACAGGTAGAGGTTTGGAGATGGTGAAAATGAGTAACTATCTACATGAAAAACATAAAAATTAATAATGTAAGCAAGAAACCAGAATAAAATGTTAATGTTCTATTTCTCAAAGGAAGTACACCGCAGACTATAAGAAAAATGATCTTGATCTTCTCTGGTTTTAGTCTGCTCCTGAGTCAACATGGATTGTATACTTAAGTCATTGTGAGGTTAAAGTAAGAACCTCTGAACTGGAAATAGAATTGGAGGAAGTTAAAGCTCCATAACCAATCTTGGAGAGACACCACAGCTAAGTCGACAAGAGCAAGTTTACTCTGGACCAAGAACTCTGGAGCCTTCTCAGGATGGGGCAGACCAAATCTCCCCTGTTGGAAGGCCAACTGCTCCAACCCACAGCTGACTTCTGTGAACATATAAACAGCCCAACTGAGATGAATTATCCAGGTCCACAACTTTTAGAGCACTCAGTCACATATGCAGCCACATAATATCTCCAAATATCATAGTACTAATAGCCTGGTAGAAGTATAGTAAATTAGATAAGAAAGTTAATAAGCTCAATGAGCAAAATTATAGTCCAGAAGGCTCAACTGGCATTTAACCAATCAGCAAATACTTAGACAATGACTTTAGTAATGATATTATATGATACATGTTGTAACAAGCATTATAAGGTAAATTATTTAGGTCATATCTAAATACTCAAGCCCAAGTCAATGACAGTTGAATCAAGAGATCCAAACTAAAGCAAGCTAAACACAAAATGGACCTGTTACACTGGTAACAGTGGGCTGGGAGGAAGGTTTGGGATGCATGCTGGAAATTATGGTGGAAAGAGGTCAACACTGATGATGGGAAAACCCTAATTCACTGTCACTATACACCTGAAATACAACTGTGAAAGACTTGTAATTCACAATTATCTCTATACAATTTTTTTAAAGTAAATGATATGGTGCCTACTAAGAGTGGGTGGGTAATGGATCATTGGTGGAGAGAGGGTCACCCTAGTGGAGTTGGTATTATAACACTGGAAATTTGAAATGACTGTAATATGAACACCTTTTTAACCATAACATTTAAATAAAACTTCAAACATTAAAAAAAAGAAAGACCGACTGAGCACCATAGAACAGTAACCATGTAAAGATAATTTGCAGGTGAGCCCGATAAAAGAAATAAAGAAACTTATCTCAAAAAAAAAAAAACCACGAAAACAAACACTCCTTTTTTCCTATAGTGCCACCTATTTTTATAGATGTTACAGCAAATAAACTATTTTAAAATATTAAAAAAAAGAAAGGTTAATTTTGCAAAGGAAATTACAACTTGAGAAATAATGGAAATTATAGTTAGCAATATGGAAGTGATCAGATAAACAGTTCAATTTTATTCTTGTGAAATTAGTCTGTATTCAAATCATTCCACATTTATATACTTTAGCATTAACTCCTAATCTGCACTGGTTGTCTCACATTTTGTTAATTCAATATTAAGCAATAAACAGGCAAAAAAAAAAAAAAAAAGACTTCACTAAATAGCCATAAGAAACTCAAGTTACTGAGCTCTCCTGGCAAAGTTTAGGTTTAAAGTGAGAATTACTAGGAGGGAAAAGGAAAAGCTAAATTGCTTCCAAATTTAAATCCCAACTTTACCTGATCTCAGATTTCAAGTACCTGAAAAGATAGTTTTAGGGGATGTGGTTCAAATAGTAGAGCACGTGACTGACTATGCAAAACTTTGGGTTTGATTCCCAGAGAGCATCTAGTTCTTGGGCTATTAATTTCTCTTTAATTAACTCATAAACTTATGTGTGTATTTCTGATGATTGAGTACGGGGCCACCCATAGGAAAAATAGGAATCTACCACTGAGTTTGAGAACTTGACCCTCCATTTATAAAAA
Organism: Crocidura indochinensis; assembly: GCA_004027635.1. Lineage (NCBI taxonomy): Eukaryota > Metazoa > Chordata > Mammalia > Eulipotyphla > Soricidae > Crocidura > Crocidura indochinensis. The sequence goes on along the minus strand of PVKC010010687.1, from coordinate 20,564 downwards.
GTGAGCCCTGAGCACAACTGATACCCAGTTGGCCCCAAATCAAACAAAATACTAGGTGTAAGGCAAGTTCCCTAATGTAGATAGCCTCAAAATCATCAAAGAAATAAATCTGGGTGGAAATACAAGTCACTAATAGAACAAATTTGAAACTAAAGCAGAATTAACTGGTATAGATTAGAACTAGAATCAATCAATTACTAAAATAAGATGCATGATTACTTACAAAAAGTTCATAGATGAGTTTCACAGAAGCTTCAATATAGCTGAAAAGAAAGTACAATAGTTAGAGCATTTGCCTCATATGTGACCAACCCAAATTCGACCCAGTACATAGGATAACCCCCTGGACTAAATCCTGAGCACAAGAGGGCATGGTCCTACCAAAAAAAATTAATGTTCTGGGGTTAAGTTGAAAAAATGTATAAAATATTAAAGAAATATGTTCAGAAATATTAAAGAAAAATTTAGAGGATACATCTAGACCTTTTGTATATATTTAATAGTTAGAAATAGAGACCAGAAAAAATAAATGAAGAGATCCAGCAAGGATACCCCAAAACCGAAAGGTGTCTCCATGTGAGACAAATTTATGTATATAGAGAACTTTATATATATATATTCTTAATTCATTATTCTGTATATACACTATATATAGTGTATATACAGAATAATGAATTAAGAATACACTCTGAGGAGGCCTGATCTATGGCACAGTGGTAGAGCATTTGCCTTGCACACGGCTGACCCAGGATGGACCAGACCTTGGTTTGATCCCCTCGAGTCCCATATGGTTCCCAAGCCAGGAGTGATTACTGAGCACATAGCCAGGAGTAACCCCTGATCATCACTGGATGTGGGCCTCAAAAATACAAAAAAAAAAAAAAAGAATACACTCTGAGAGCTGAAGACATAATGCAATGGGTAGAGTACTTTCCTTGTATCTGTCCTACCCAGATTCAATTTCCAGCATTCCATATGTTCCACAGAGGTCCACCAGAGGTTATTCCTGAGTGTAAAGTTCTGAGTGTGTCCCCAAAAGTAAATATAGAATACATTCTTAAATACACCATGCAAAACTCCATAATATGAAATAAGTGAACATTCTAAAAGCATTCTGAGGGAAAAGTCATGATGCCTACAAGAAATGAGAATCCCAGTTTGTTTTTTATTTTTGCTTTTCTTTTTCAAACAGAACCACATAACTTGAATCATCTTGTTCTTCCTCATGAATGGGGGGCGGGGGATTGGATGGTACCAGGACCAAACAACCGTATGAACATTGAATAGAAATAAAAATGATCAAACTCAAACACCAAACCTAAAGTCAATGACAACAGAATCAATACCTAATCTACAACCCAATCTACAAGAGGGGAACAGTTACACTAGCAGTCTGGGGCAAAGGAGGGAGATATGGGATGTATGCTCAGAACAAGGGTAAAGGGAAGACAGCACTAGTGGTGGGAATGTCCTTGACTCATTGTCACTATGAATAAATATTACTGTGAAAGATTTGTAATTCACTTTGGTCACAATAAAAATTATTAAAAAAAATGGGACCAGACCGGTGGTACAAGTGGTAAGGCCATCTGCCTTGTGTGTGCTATCCTAGGACAGATCGCAGTTTGATCCCCTGGTATCCCATATGGTCCCCCAAGTCTGGAGCGATTTTTGAGCTTATAGCCAGGAGTAACCCCTGAGCAACACTGAGTGTGGCTGAAAAACAAGCAAACAAACAAACAAACAAATGGGCCAGAGCAATGGGAATTTGCCTAGCATGTGACTGACCCAGGACTGACCGTGGTTCGATCCCTTGTGTCCCATATGGTCCCCCAAGTCAGGAGCAATTTCTGAGTGCATAGCTAGGAGTAACTCCTGAGCATCACTGGGTATGTCCCCAAAATCCAAAATAAGTAAATAAAATAAAATAAAAAAGAAATGAGAATGAGATTTACAACAACCCCATACATAGGTCAGAAGATAATAAGCTGAAAATAAAGCAACTCAGGATACAGTATTCTAGATTTATCTAAATTACTGTTAAAATATAAAAGAAAATACTTTTTTACATTTTTAGAAAATTTATTATTAAAAGATTCTCAGTGAGTGATTTGCACTAAATGGTATTCCATCAAAAGAAAAAAAAATAAATCTAAAGGAAGATGCAAAACTCATACTAAGCGAAAGGGGGCTGAAGTGATAGCACAGCGGTAGAGCATTTGCCTTCCATGCGGCTGATCTGGGACAGATCTGGGTTCGATCTCCAGCATCCTATATGGTCCCCGAGCCTGCCAGGAGCAATTTCTGAGCACAGAGCCAGGAGTAACACCTGAACACCGCCAGGTGTGCCTCCCCAAAAGCTATTAAAATATAGCAGAGTGTCAAAATGAATAATAAAAATTTTAATTGTGTGTCTAAATCATGGCTGGAGTCAATAGCTAATAGAATATCACTAACATGAGGTTTATGGAAAAAGCATGGAAAGAGTAAACTAAATGCCTTTATTATTTAGCCAATGGAGATACTAATTACATTTAAACTTTATTTTCTGAGAGTCTAACTATAGTTAAGTAGTTGCTTATTTATTTATTTATTTATTTACTCATTTGTTTGTTTAAGTGGCACCAGTGATGGTTCTTAGAACCCTTTGTGGGGATGGGTAGGGTGGGGTATATAATCCCAGTGAAGTTCAAGGGACCATGAGGTGCTGGGGATCAAACTGCCATCACATTGTCATAGCTGTCTCTCTAGCTCCCAGTTACTTGTTTAAAGTGACTTCTCATATTTAAAACAAGAGGAGAAATTAAAATGTAGTCAGCACAAGAAAAAGCAAGACTGGAGAAGTGGGAAGAGCTGAGAAAATAGAAAAGGCCAGACACACTGAGGTCCTTGCGTCAGTCCTACTGGAAATAGCAGTACTCCAAGGCATTCCTAATGTTTGAGACAATTTCCCCTGTGGCTAACCAGAATGAATGACTTCTTATAAGATGCACCCCAAAATATCTTCATCTGTTCAGCCTTCATGTTCATTACTCATTTTTTTGTGTTCCACTTGTCTTCCTTTTTTTAGTAATCTAAATGCTCACACACCACTTCCATGGTGTGTTATGGTTTATTTTTCCAAGCTTCCAGGATAATAATAATAATAATAATAATAATAATGATAAAAATACTTCCTTGGTAGATCCCTCACTCCCCTTACTCTTTAACATCCCACTTTGACATTCTCCACCCTACATTTATCTAATAAAATAGTTCATCTTTTTTATTCATTTTAGCATCTGGATCATGATTGAGGGAAATTTATTTTCCTACTTATTGAGGGAAAATTATTTTTTAACAAAACATGTATTGATTTCCATTAAAAATGATGCAATTCAACCTTTTTGATACTAATTATGTCAGAACCACATACGGTATGAATGTGTGAAATCTTGTGGCTTCACATCTAGGAGCTCTGGTTTCACAAGTCATTCCATATCTGTTAATCCTAGGTCACAGCTGCAGAATCATGTAGTTCTTGGTCATTCCCAGAATTCCAAGCAACATCATTTTGACCTGACAGGACTTATTGTAGAACTGTTCACCTGTTCTCCAGGTGTATTAGCTATTTATCTTTATCCAGGTGGATTAGCTATTTAATACACTACTCTAAGCTCAGACATGCAAAACAAAAGCTTTTATGCTTTGCTAACTGCAGCAGGAATTTTCGCATGGCTTAGGTCTATGCCTTTGACTCAAGGTCTTCCACAGGCTGGTCAAGGTATCTGTTGATGTCATTTTCTCAGTGCTCAACTTACAGGGACAGGGATGGAGAGATTCTTTACTAAGTTTACCCAGGGTCTTGGGGAAGACTATAAGTTCCTGTAGTTGTTAGCTGTAGTTATTAGTTCTATGTTATATGGGCATCTCCATAGGGTAGCTGGATTTCCTCAACTAAAAACTGAAGGACTAGGAATAAAGGTCACAGTTTTTTAAATTACCTAATTCAGATCTACCATTCCATAAAATCCATGTTAATCTTTACAGGGTTGAGTTTATAGGCTTAATAATACATTTTTAATACATTTTTACAAGGGATTGAACAGATCTGAAAATCTAGGCTTTTCTAAGGTGTCTTCCAAGGAGCTTATCTCTTACTGGGAAGTGCTTGAACAAACTGGCACCATTGTTGAGGCTGCCTGACATATCAGTCTAACGCAAACACTTAAGGCAAGGTAAACTTTAAGAAAGCCACAAGGTGACTAATAGATTGAATAAGAAGTCATGTGTTTCACACTCTACCTTGATATTTTTGCAAACACCCCAATAACACACCTTATTGCCTTCTTGCTGCTATTGCTGTCATGACCAGGGATTACACACATGTGGTGGTGGGACCTGCAGGGGATGCACATCTGTTCATAGTGCTCATATGCTCAGTGAGGTGTTCATCAGAGAGCACACTAACAGCTAGGTGTTCCCCACATTCTGGTCATAATGCTCTTTGGGATGATTCAACTGCTACTGCTACTGCTTCTTGCTCTTTCTCCTTCCTTCCTTCCTTCCTTCCTTCCTTCCTTCCTTCCTTCCTTCCTTCCTTCCTTCCTTCCTTCCTTCCTTCCTTCCTTCCTTCCTTCCTTCGTTCCTTCCTTTTCCTCACAGCAGCATACCTTGCAGCAGTGCTGGCATATCTTTTTGGTGGTGTTTTTTGGGCGTTGCACACTTTAATTGCAATGTTTGCAATGTGCTTAACCGCACTAGAGGTCACACCCAAATTTGGCACCAGAACTGCTATGATGGCACGCAGCACATGTGGGTAGTTTTAGGATTTAAACTCACAGTTCCATGCTTGCAAGGCAGTCATGCTTTGCCACAGAGCAATACCCCAAGTTGCTCATTCTGAAGCACTAACCTTGAATGCCTGCATCTACCAAAGTCCCACCTATTTTAATCTTTTAATCTACCCCCTTTTTGGTTTTTGGGTCACATCCGGCAGTGCTCAGGGGTTACTCCTGGCTCCATGCTCAGAAATTGCTCCTGGCAGGCACGGGGGACCATATGGGGCACTGGGATTCGAACCGATGACTTTTTGCATGAAAGGCGAACGCCTTACCTCCATGCTATCACCCGGGTCCCAAATCTACCCCCTTTTTAATGTAAATAATATATAATATAAATGTTTCCTGTAACATTTTTCTAGTATCATTTTTATAGTATCAATAACTTCCTCTTCTGCACTATCATTTTTGGAAGTTTGTTTCTCATTCATGTAGAGAATGTGAATGAACACTATAAAAAATTTCCTAGACCATTAAGATACTTACAATGCCTTTATAGAAATTAAAGGTTGACTCTTAACAGAGTAACAAAGAAAACTTTGTATATGCTCTACTTTATTTTAGTTCTTAGTCCTTTTTAAATGACCAGAACACACAGGATTAATAGGACATGAGAAAAAACTTGACTGTTCAAACTGAAGTTCCAGCTGGATGCAGAAGACGAGAGAAAGAAATGTTCAAGGGACATATAATGTAAGCAATTTAAGTATAGACTTTTTTTAAATTTTGGGGCCACACCTGGTGACACTCGGGGTTACTCCTGGTTATACTCTCAGAAATCGCTCCTGGCTTGGAGGATCATATGGGCTGCCAGGGCATTGAACTGCATTCTGTCCTGGGTCAGCACATGCAAGGCAGATGCCCTATTGCTGCACCATCACTCCAGCCCCTCAAGTATAGACTTTTAGGTTTCATGGAACCAATGATGACCAAGAACTGAGAGGGTGTAGAGAGACTCAAGATTTTGAGTACCACCATTTTGTACCACAATAGTGGTTACCTGTAGTTACCTTGTACTGAGGTCTGAACTTATGTTTGGAACATACATATATCTTTACATTGTTTCACTTAATCATTACAAAATAAAGAAATCAAAATTCAGACTATTTCATCTCAAGTCTATAGATAGTGATTGACTTGGGTAGAATTCTAGCATAGGTCCATTAGATTCTCAGTTCTGTTTCCAGGAAATCAGAAAAAGTAGAGTGTTTTTACTCAGAATATAAAAGTCAAATCCTTTGAGAAGAACTTAGATTTAGAAAAGGTGTTACATTTTCTTCTATGTCTCTATATAGGCACATATAGACATACATATGTATATGTATATGTTTTGTATATACATATATGTATATATGTTTTATATATGGTTTTTGGGGGCACACCAAGGGATGCTCAGGAGTTACTCCTGGTTCCATGCTCAGAAATCACTTCTGGCTTGGGGACCATATGGGACATCGGGGCATTGAACCACAGTTCATCCTAGGTTGGCCACATGCAAGGCGAATGCCCTACTGCTGCGTCAATGCTCCAGCCCCCAAATATATATATATATATGTATATATATTTTTATGCTCTTTATTTTTATGATTTTGTTTGCCTTTTAATTAGTTTCATTAGAAACTAGAGATACAGATTTTTAGAAAGTATTGAGTGGAGAGTTATCAGTAAACTCAGAATTGAGCTGCCATATGACCCAACAATTCCACTTTTGAATATCCTCAGGATAGAAAAACTGTATTCATAGACACATATGCACATCACTATTCATCAAGTACAGTACAAAAGCTAATAGTGAGAATGAACCTATATGTCCAACAACAGAACCATAAAGACGTGGTACCTATTTATAATAGGATACTACATAGTTGTACGAAATGATGAAATCATGCAATTTACTGCAACATGGATGGAACTGGAAGATATTATGTTAAATGAAGTAAGCCAGGAGAAGAAGGATAAATTCAGAATGACATCACTAATATGTGGTATTTAGCATAACTGCATGAAGAAATGCAATACTTTAAACAGGGATTGTCCATAAAACTCTTGACCTCAAGTATATAATGAGGGGAAGGAAAGAAACTGAGTGGAGGAGAAAGACAGATATAAAATAATGGAAAACAGAAGACTGAGTTGCATTGATGGAGTGAAGAAAGATCAGAAATTAATATCTAAACCATAATCTAAGGAGTAAACACATTGAAACAATGAGATCCAAATTTTAAAAGGTGCCTGTTATGATGACAGACTTTTGGGGGGTCGGGAAGGTATGGGATAAAATCTGGGAATATTGGTGGAGGAAGGTTGACACTGGTGGTGTGATTGGTGCTGAAACATTGTAAGAATAACTTTGTAAATCACAATGCTTTAAAAATTTTTTACAATGCTTTAAAATTTTTAAATAAAATATGCAAAACAATCTGTGCTCTCAAAGTGTAAAAACAGAAGGAACAAAAATATTTCCTACTATGTTTTCATATATAAATGTTTAATGTCTAGAACAAACAATACCATTGCAAAGTGGGCAAATGGCAGTCCAAGGAAGTAAAGATAAACAAATGAGGCTACATTAAACTGAGAAGCACTTTCACTTAAAGGAAACAGTGACTAGAATACAAAGTCTACCCACAGAATGGGAGAAACTATTCACCGAATACTCAATAGACAAGGGGCTAACATCTAAGGTATACAATGCACTGAGAGAATTTAGCAAGAAAAAAAAATTAACATTTAACCTTATCCAAAAATGGGGCAAAGAAATAAACAGTTTCTCAAAAAAAAAAAAAAAAGAAATACAAATGACCAAAAAGCTCATGAAAAATAGCTCCACATCACTAATCATTAAGGAGATGCAAATCAAGACAAAATGAGGTATCACCTGACGCCACAGAAACTAGCATACATCACAAAAAATAAGAACAACCAGTGCTGGCATGAATGTGGGGAGAAATGGACTATCTCATTCATTGCTGGTGAATGAGATATGAATGTTCCTCAAAAGAACTAGAAATTGAGCTTCCATAGGATCTAGCAATGCCACTCTTAGGGATATGCCCAAAGAACCTCAAAACACCATGCAGAAAGCTCTCTACATTTCTATGTTTGTTGTGGCACTATTTACAATAGCCAGAATCTGGAAACAACCCAAGTGCCTGAGAAGAGATGAATGGCTAAAGAAATTGTGGTACATTTGTACAACACAATATTATGCAGTTGATAGGAAAAAAATGAAGTAATGGAATTTGCTCATCCATGGATAGATATGGAGAGTATTATGATCAGTGAAATCAACCAGAGAGAGAGGGACAGACAGAGAATAATCTCACTCATTTGTGGTATATAAGAAAATTAAAAGATAGTATGGCAATAATATTCGGAGACAATAGAGGTGAAGGCCAGGAGGACCAGTTCAGTTTGTAGGAAGCTTTCCACAAAGAAAAGCAAGTGCAGTTAAAGTAGAGAAGGATCCACTACGACATTGATTTGGAACTGATCACTCTGGACAAGAACTGTGTGCTGAAAGGAGAGAAAGTGATATGCATGGAATCTCTTCATTAACAATAGTGCAAACCACAGTGTCAAAAAGGTGGGGAGGAAGAGAGAGAGAGAGAGAGAAAGAGATAGAGAGAGAGAGGTAAAATATCTCCCCCTGAGGCAGGTGGGGTGTGAGGGTATGGGAGACAATCTGTAGACATTGGTGGCAAGAAATGTGTGCTGGTGAAGGGTGATGTACATTGTATAACTGAAACTCAACAATGAACAATTTCATAACCATGATATTTAGATAAAATAATAATTTTTTGAAAATGGGCAAAGGACTTAAACATTTCTCAAAGAACATAACAAATGACAAATAGCATATGAAAAAAGAGGCCCATTAATGAATTTGTGAGGCAAATTAAAACCACATGTGAATCATTTCACATCAACTGAGATATGATCCAAAACCTAGAAAAATAACATGTGTTGAAGAGTATGTATGTAGACACTGGAGTCCTCATTTGTTGATGATGGCAATACAAAATGGTATAGTCATTGCTTAGCCATTGTGTAGCTATTAAAAATCAGCCGGGCGGTGGTTCTGGAGGTAAGATGCCTGCCTTGCCTACACTAGCCTAGGATGGACCGCGGTTCAATCACCCCTTCTGGTTTCCCATATGGTCCCCCAAGCCAGGAGAGACTTCTGAGTGCATAGCCAGGAGTAACCCCTGAGCATCACCGGGTGTGACCCCAAAACCAAAAAACTAAATAAATAAAACAAATAAAATAAAAATCAGTATAGGGGCTGGAACAGTGGTGCACCAGTAGGGTGTTTGCCTTGGATTTGGTGACCCAGGACGGACTGCAGTTCAATCTCCCGGCATCCCATATAGTCCCCCAAGCCAGGAGTGATTTTTGAGTGGATAGCCAGGAGTAACCCCTAAGCATCACCGGGTGTGGCCCCAAAACAGACAAACAAACAAACACATAGCCAAAAACAAACAACAAAAAAGAAAACCAGTTTAATAGTTCCTCAAAAGTTAAATATTGAATTATCTTATGGCCCATAAATTCCATTCTTAGGTATCACTCCAAAGAGTTGAAAATATGAGCTCAAAGAGATACTTGAATGTAAATGCTCACAGAAGTATTATTCACAATAGTAAAAAGGAAGAAATAATCTAAGACTTCATCAACAGATGCATAGAAAAAATACAGTATAGGCAGATTATAATACATCATTCAACTATAAAATGAAATAAAGTACTTGTGTACACTGTAACATGAATAAACCTTATAAATATTATGCCAAGGTAAATAAGCTAAAACAAGGGAAATGTACACTACCTCTATGGGAACTCTAGAATATGCATATTTGTAGATAGAAAGTAGATAAGAGCTTAACAAGTTATATGAATATGAGGAAATGGGGAGTTATTATTATTATTATTTTGTTGTTGTTGTTGTTTTTGGGCCACACCCAGTGACGCTCAGGGGTTACTCCTGGCTATTTGCTCAGAAGTCGCTCCTGGCAGGCACGGGGGACCATATGGGGAACCAGGGGATCGAACCGCAGTCCGTCCTAGGTTAGCGCAGGCAAGGCAGGCACCTTACCTCCAGCGCCACCGCCCGGCCCCCAAGGGGAGTTATTATTTTATTGATACAGTTTCTGTCTGAGTTAGAGAAAAATTTTGGAAATGTTGGATATATAAAATCACAGATATAGACATTTTATATCATGAATGTAATAATATGTAACAGTTTATTTAGAATGGTTACAATGGCAATTATTATGTTATGAATATTTCACCACAAAAAAAAAAGATTATAAATTATACCTGGGGGAGTGGAAGCCTCCAAAGCAGTACTCAGGAAACTTGAGGACCCCTTTGGCAATTTTCAATGAGTCAAACTAATGGTTCAATGTGAGAACAAAGGATACTTCTCGGATCCTCCAGACAACCCTGTGTAACCATACCAGCAGTGTTTGGGGACCTACAGGACTGCACCTGGAGATGCTTGGAGGACCATATGGTGCCAGGGATCAAGCTGGGTTTTTGGCATGCCTTGCATGTTCCTTAATCCTTATATTATTAATCTGGTCCATAAAGATTTTGTTTTTATGAAAGAAAGACAAAATCAATTAAATATTATTAATAGAACACCTGGATTTAATACAGAAGGCAATCTAATTTAGAGATTTGAAATCTCTAGGGAAAAAAACCAACAAGAACACTAACCCCTTCCTTCCCTCCTTCACTTCCTTCCTTCCTTCTTCCCTCCCTTCTTTTCTTCCACCCTCCTTCCTTCCTCCCTCCCTTCTTTTCTTCCTCCCTTCCTTCTTCCTCCCTTCCTTCTTCCTTCCTTCCTTCCTTCCTTCCTTC
>PVKC010010686.1:0-25307 GCA_004027635.1 Crocidura indochinensis | reverse complement strand
AAATAAATATTTGAGTTTTCAGAGGTCTATTTTCCCTCCTCAAAAATTTTCAGACTATTCAGTGGATGGAGATATTTAAATTTAAATTATAAGCCATGCTAAAATGGTGATCCATTCCATGTATATGTGCTAAGAAGATTATCTTACTTTGGATTTTTCCTCTTGTTTCATAAAATGCTCCATTGGCTTCTAAACTAGAATATTTTCTGATTTAAATGGAATTTTAGACAACTAAATTTGTCATCTAATTGGTGGGTCAAGAGTTCCCTTCTCAAAGTTTCTGAATCAGTGTTTGCAGATGCCTTGTTTTTTTTTTCTTTAAAACTTGTTTACATAATAAATGGATGACTGTATTCTTCCTGACCTTAGAGGTCTAGTGTATGACAGTCAATAAGTGGTAGGTAACCCTGTCCTCAAGCCATGAGTACTAACCAGCATTGTAGTGGTTCTTTGCCTCAGCTCACACCTGGGGAAGCCCCCGGTCTGCCCCTCAACGCAGTATCTAGAAGATGGATGGCCTGAAACCAGGTGTGGTGCAGAAAGAAGGGCAACTTGCTTGAAACTATTGTAGTTGCAGAGGGTCAGTCTAAGATAATGGACAGATCGTCCATTATCGATACCACTTGCATCTCTGTGAGAGACAGTCGCTAGATGGCACCACTGCATAAATCCTGCTCTGCCCCCTTGTCATTCAGAACTACTCTTGGGGGTGATTTGGATCAAGCTCATTATTCTGTTGCCTTACCTTTGTTTTGGTATTTTCTAATCCACATGGACTGTGGTTCTGAAAACAGTCAGGATTTGCTGCTTCCGGTACTGCCTGTAGCAGTCAATTTTCTTCTTTGATGGAGAACTCTCCCTTCTTCCTGATGACTCTGTCACCCAGAGTAAAATGAATATGAAACCTGGACAGTTCAATTTTTTTTGACTGCAGTGACATTGACTTACACTATATTTTAGATAAACAGATCCACACTCCTTCTGGGCAGTACTAAACTCCCCCCACCTAGCTCTTTGGGCCCCCTTGATTCTCTTATTTCTCTCCTCTCTGCTCTGGTAACCTCTGTTTTGCAGGTAGAACCCAAGGAGTTTGGTTTAGTTTTGTGTCTTCCTTTACTTTGTGTCTTTATATTAAAACAGATGATGTGATCTTCCATTGTCCGCTTCCTTATGATGTATGTCACTGAATTACAGACAGCCCCTTCTGGTTCCATCTCTATTGTTGCAAAAGACAGGATTTCTTCTTGGCATCATATACACAGTCTTCATCCATACCTCTGTCACTTGGCTCTTCTATGGTTTTTAGATCTTGATTTCAGCATCTTGTGATTGATGCTGCAGTGGGTGTAGGGGAGTATAGATCTTTTTCATATTTGTGATGTTATTGTCTTCACACAATTACCTGGCCCGGGTACTGGCCTTCTTTTCACTATAATGAGATTGATTTCCTTAAAAACTAGACCAGCTAGTGCTATTTCTATCAGTAAAAGGATTCCAACATGGTTCTCTTGACATTTCTTCTACAGATGTTGCTCTGGTGAGATCTGAGCTCCATTGTGGTTCACTGTGTTGGACAGAGATGAAGCTCTTCTATCTGTGGCCATCTGTCTGTCTGTCTTCTCATTCTTACCCACTTAGTACTGCCTCTGCCCACTTTTGCATTGGAGCATCTGGTTGGTTGGTTGGATAGTTGGTGTTATGTGAATTCTTTATAGACTTATGTTATAGATCTTTGCTAGATGCAGATATTTTCTTTCATCCAGTAAAACTTGACCCTTTTATTTTGAAAAGTACAATTAGGAAGAGTTGAAATTCTTCATATTCTATAGTCGTATGTGGCATTGATTAAATTTGGCAATCTAAATTTCTTTCTTCTTGGCCTACTATTATATATAGTAAAGAAGCTGAAAACAGCCTATTTTGTTTCCATTTGCAAGAAAAACATTATGGTGGTATTTTGACAGAAAGCCAGAAAATAAATCAGCATATCTGGAGATAATACTACATCAATATTCAGAACATTTTTATGTCAAACTGGCAAGTCCTTTGCCTTTTTTTTTCCCTTCTAATTTAAAATGATGACTCTGGGACTGGAGCGATAGCATAGTGGTAGGGAATTTGCCTTGCATGCTTCTGACCCTGGACAGACCTGGTCCCCTGAGCCTGCCAGGAGTGATTTCTGATACAAAAGCCCAGAGTAACCCCCTGAGCACCACCAGGTTTGGCCCAAAAAACAAACAAGTAAAATAAAATAGAAAATAAAATGATGGCTTCTTAGACTAAGATGGTAATAATGTGAACAGTAAAATAAAAGGCTGAAATGTAATTATTTCAGAGACTTCATTCAAATTTGTGAGTACTTGATGGTTAATAATAAGAGTTCATTGATTTCAGAATTATGACTTCTTCTTTAGCTGCCTCTGGCTGATAAGGATAAGGTTACATAAACGTATCTACTTTATCCGAAATGTGGAACCAAATGTAGGACTGTTTCAGGTACTTTTGAGTATCTGATACTTCGGTATCATCATTTCTCAGCCTCTGGTTCACATAGATAAATATGACATATGAAGATGTCCATCTGTCGCAAGTAATAAAATATCCCACCATATGCAATTGACCTATATATTTAAATGTATTTTTCAATATTTTATACTTAATGATAGATATATAGCTGCCATACTTTAACCATGGAAGATTGTTCTTCTCAGAAACATAATTACATTTATAATTAGTAATTTCAATGTAATATTAGAATTGCATTGATGCCTGAAAATAACCAGAAGCAGATACTAACAATGTGAAGTATTTTTTTGAGCATTGCCATGAATAATTCCTGAGTATAGAGCCAAGCGTAATCCCTGAGCAATGCCAGATGTGATCCAAAAACCAAAAAAGAAAAAATACAGTGGGTTGGGTGTTTTTGGTGGAGGGAAGGAGTTTGGGCCACACCCAACAGTTCTCAGAGCTTAGGGGTCACAGCTGATGTGGAGCTAGGGATGGAAGTTGGGGCCACAGCATACAGAGCCTGCACTCTTGCCCTCTGTATTACCTCCTTATCTATCAGTTTCATTTTAGTGGGTTTGCAATTTAATATTTAGGAAATAAACATCAAGGATATAAAATCCTCTCCATTGAAAGAATCATGCACCATAAATATATATTAATTTGGAGTCCTTGAAATGTGTTCCCTGGGTTCTGCAGATGTGAGTAGATAGGGCTAGTAGAAACTGTCTTTGAACTTCTTGTTTGTAAGGAAGGGTCCAAGAGGTAGTCTAGGGACTAAGGCAGATTGACCTATTCCCTCAGTATCACTAGATATGAAGACATTCTCCACTCCCTGCATTGATCCACTGACCTAGTCAGCTGGTAAACAGTTGCAGAGGGCAGTCTTCTGAGCACCACTTGCCATCCCAGCAAAGGGAAGAATTGAGAAGAGATTCATCCTCATGCTCCTCTAGAATTAAAGCATATCCAGTTGAAATAAAGGATATCTCTATCCCTCTAATAGTTTAATAACCATCTAATGAATTTATACAGTGTAAAGAACAAACCCAGCTTTCTTCCATTTTGATTTCTCTAGTGGTATTAAAGTATTTTTATTTACAATTAGTGGTTTTCATTTCCTTTAAACACCCTTATCCCAGAGACTCTACAGACTCATGATGGCACAGTATCTCCCACCGTGTCCCTTAGGAGGGTGTCCCCAGCAACGGAGTGCTTGTGAAGTCCTTACTCTAATTTTTTTTAAATCCTTTTTGAAATCTTCCTCCCTGGAGAAACGCTCTGCCTTATTTTTTCTTTCTGTTCTGTCCAGGTGAAGTCTAAACTGCAGTTATGTGTACAAAGACAGAAACATTGTGCACAGCCAGCAAAAGCTTGGGCTGGACTAGGAAATTGAAAATGTCACATAGAATTACAGGTCTTTTTCTAATTAATGACTATCGTCTGTGATCTAGAATGGTCACATTATTCCAATTAGTTCTCTTTAAACCTATTCACAGCACTGATATATGTTCTTTTTTTTTTTAATATGAAACGCTTCACGAATTTGCATGTCATCCTTGCACAGGGGCCACGCTAATCTTCTCTGTATCGTTCCAATTTTAGTATGTGTGCTGCCGAAGCGAGCACTGATATATGTTCTTAATACTTTGCTACTAAGACACCTCACTCAGTGGTGGTTTGAAATCTCTGTGGAGTCAAATCAGTGTGTTGTTCGGCCTGTTATTTGCCAACCACTCCACTTGCTGCTAATATTGATGAGAAAAATAAGTTTATAGCTTTTATAGTAGTTGTGGGGTGGAGTGAGGGTAAGTTGGGCCACACCTGGCAATACTCAGGGCTTGCTCCTGGCTCTGGGCTCAGGCAACACCCAAAGATGGTGCTAGGGCTAGGGTGGGGGAGATAAGCATATCTGGTACCAGGGATTGAATAGGGTTGGCCCCATGCAAGGCAGACATCTTACTCCCTAAATTATCACTCCAAAGTTTACAGCTTCTAAGAAACTTTTTACACCCTCTGCAGTATCATTCCCCTGGCATGCTGGGGAACCATATAGGGTGTCAGGAATCGAACCTGGTCCCTCCTGGATAGACCGCATGCAAGGCAAATGCCCTACCGCTGTGCTATCTCTCTGGCCCTAAATATGAACCTTTGAAAACGTGGCTTTTCCATTTGTCAAACTTTATGTTCGCATCATATTAAACTTGTCATACAGAGGAGCAGGCCTCTCCATGACTATGCCCACTTTCAGTCAAAAATCATTTGTGATACTGTGTGATAGTCCTCCCCAGAAAACATTAATCCCATCCCAAGTTATGGAGACTTTTTTTAAAGCACTTGTCGAAATCAGAAGTCAGGCAGTAAATTCTCCTCTCACAGGGAATAAATGAGACCTATTGAAAACATGCCACATCACCACCCCTGGCTTGGATTTAGATTTTTTTCCCCTGAAGGGCAAGTTGTATAGTCAGATCCCAGAACAACATGGGGTTTGAGTCCCCATCTGTAGTCACCTGCCTTTATTGTCTGCAGTCCCCTCCTTTCCCAACTCATCTCCCTTTCTCATCCCTTTATTGATCTGGCCTTGATATCAAAGACTCGGCTGGTTAACCTGCTGTGGCCCTATCTGAAAGAAAAGACTGTCAGGGGTAGAGGAGATAGCTTGAAGGGCAGAACCCTTACTGTGTCCAACACCAATGTAATTTCTACCGTATTTTCCAGCATATAAGACGACTTTTGAAATGGAAAAATAGTCAACCGAAAATTGAGGGTCATCTTATATGCTGTGTATATTCCGAAAAATGTTTCTATATGCCGCTAAACAAAAATCATCTGACTATTGCCAAGGCACAAATTTTCCAACTCGATCCTGCACAAATCACTGCAAGGCTGTTCAGACCTCCTCTCTAACTCAGTCAATCCAAGCAGGCTTTTTATGCATGCAAATTATACAATGTTCTGTACCTGTATCTACACTGTCAAAAGCCTGCTCAGATTGACCAGAGTCAGAGAGGAAGTCTATTACAGTAGAACCTTTGAATCTTTGCTTGTTTTAATTGGCTCACTGTGGTACATACAATTGCAGCACAGGGATGTTCTGTCTTATACAGCGAATATAGGCTTAAACCTATGTTTTGACTGTAAAATTAGGGGGTTGTCTTATATACCCAGTCATCTTATATGCTGGAAAATATGGTACTGCCCCCTAATAGACATCACCTGAACCACAGTCCTGGACCCTCCCTAAATGGAACTCTTCAGACTGCTCTATCTTGACCTGGACATTTGGTCACAGAGCTTTCCTCTACTAGTGAACACAATTAACAGCAGTGCCAGAACATTCACCAGCTCCAAGAGCAGAGCATACATTTGGAGATTCAGTCCACTGCACCCTTGAGTCCCCTGAGTACTGCCCAGAAATGACCACACATGGCCCCCAAACAGGACAACCAAAGTATGAGTTGAATGGATATTCCAGTCTCTGGGCCAACATTGTCTTTGGACTCCATTCTTAGTGCTCTCTCACCCTCCACAGGCTAAGCAGGTGCCAGACGGAGGGACGGTGGGGATGCCTAGAGGCCACAGGGCTGTCCCAGGGTATTCCAGAGCCACAACTCCAAGCCCAGTTCCTGTCTGATCTCTGCTCTCTGTCCTGCCCTCTGCAGTTTCCCCGCCAAGGCCTGCAGCAGACGCAGCAGCAGCAGCAGACGGCAGCCCTGGTGCGGCAGCTGCAGAAGCAGCTCTCAAGTAAGTACCCGTCTCAGCTGCCCTTTGGGTCTGGTTTCCATGCAGCTGACCTTTGGGAGAAACAGCCTCACTTCTGTTGCTTCCAGAGACGTGTCTCAGTGCTCAAGCGCCCCTTTGTGAGATTGGAAGATCTGAGACTGTGAGATGTTTCCCAGAACATCTGTGACCTCAGGTGTCTGAATTAAGGGTGTTTAATCAATCCCTCCATCTTCCAGGACCACTACTGTCTTTGGACTTTGGTGTCCCTAACTGAATTAGGGCCTAGTGTTCCTTGACCAATGGATCTAGAAGGGTCAGAACTTTGGGTGCAAGAGACCCACCTCCAATGCCAGTCCTTCACACGTCACCCTCCTTGCCCCTAGTCTGGCGCCTGCACTTCCTTCAACTCTGCAGTGAGGCATTCCATGCACCAGGAGTGACCCTTGGATCATGTACTTCCAGTGTACAGGGCAGCTGGAGGAGAGTGTGAGTGGGTGTGGGTGACTGAAGCTGTGTAGCAGCTGAGTTTTCAACATAATTTCCTACGTAATTAACCCTGAGTCAGAGGAGTTTCCCTACTTAAACCCTCAAAAAAAGTGTCTGCCAATGAATCAGGATTGATCCCTCTTTCCCACAGCTGTTCCCAGGACCCACATTTCTTTTCAGTTAAATCCCCGTCAGTCTTCAACAACCTACTGTGCCTTTGGATAAATGTGATAAAATTGGAGTGCTGGAGAGAGTACAGGGTTAGTTAAGGTTCTTGTCCTGCACACAGTCAACCCTGGTTTGACCTCAAGAACCACATAGGCCCTATGTCATAGGGTTTCCTGAGCATTGCCAGGAGTGAGCCCTGTGTGTTTCCAGCCAAGACCCCCACATTCTGCCAATATCATAACTCCTAAATTTCCTTAGTTTGGGAACCTATGTTGGCATGGCTATAGAGAGAACGTAATTTGGGAGCCAAACTGTCATTCCTTTTAGTCTAGATTCTTTTTTCTGGTGTTTAGATCTCTGCTCCAATTATGGGGAGCATGTCCATGCATTTTCTGGTCCCCAGAGCTTCAAAATGCAGCTTTTATCTATTTAAACTCAGAACCCCCTAACTGGATATCGGGTATAGTTTACTTCATTTGGGTTTTTCTGTAGGGTATTGTGGGTGTCATATTCAGTGATGGGGGTACTCTGCCTCAGTACTCAGGGACCCTATGGCTCTAAAGAACCTAGCACTCCCTTCTTAGCCCTTCCTTCATTCAGTCTTGTATGAGATTGTTGGATCTCACCTATACTACAAGCAAGAAAGCAACCACAAAACAGGGGACCATTACACCCCCCACCTCTCCCATGCCATTTGATGACTGATGCATATCCTCAGCCTCTTTGGGCTCATGGGGTAAGGGTATGTCCCAGCAGTGGATGTTTCTCTCCTGTGTGAACACATGCATGAATGTATATGGGAGAACACACTTCACCCAGCATATAAGCCAACACACTCAATGTCTGCTGCTATAACACAGGATTGTAATATCATTTATGTTAGGGGTGAACAGGGTTTGACCTGTCTATATTTTCCTGAGTCCAGATCCAAGCCTCTGATTTCCCCCACCCAGCTGACTTCCAGCCAATAGGAATCTAGTCGAGTGTCTAAAAGCTGGTTTTTGTTGATGACTCCATCTGCTACTTTTGTCTTTTGAAGCTCCTGTCCCCCATTGAAGTCACAGGCATCCATCACCCCGTTTTCAAGTTTCTGTATCTCAGGATGTCACTTTCTTCCTCGAGAGCTAGAGCACATCTCTTTAGCCATGCTCAGGGGCTGCCATGTAGGGCAGCCATAAGATTTGGGACCCAGAGATGATCCCAGCCTTGTATTGTCCCACTTCCAGAGTCACTAATATGCTTTTATGAACATGATGGTGCTGAACTGCTACTTAAATAAGAGAAACCAAGCTAGATTTCTTTTCCTCATCTCTACCTGTGTGTCCACTCTACCATTCTCAGTTCCCAGGCTGGCCTGTGCCATCCCCCTCCCAGCCCCTATTGCTGATGCCAGAGCCAAGAGCAGTCACAAAAGAGAAGGCATCTTAGATCCTGGCCCTGTTTTTTATCGGAATGTAGCAACCTTTCTTTGTCACTGCAGGCAACCAACAAGGAGTGACCCCATACGGACATCCATCACACTTCTGAACCATGAGACACAAGGACAAGATACAGCATGTGTGTTTGCACTGAAAATGAGGAAAAAAAGAAGCAAAGTATGGGCATCTATCATCTTGCAAACATGCCCCGTGTTCTTTCTGTTGGCGTTTTCCCATCTCTCCGTGCTACATTTCGTACAAAGGGTGGTGACAGCAAAGAGCAGAGGCAGCCACCGGGGTTTTGCTTTTGTTGCATCTGATACACTTCAGAGGTTTCAAAACGTGAATCCTGCCGGTTCCTCCCTCCCAGAAGAGATTGGTAGCTTTCGAAATCGGTGCTTTGTTTTTTGGTTTAGTGTGTTGTTGTTTTTCTAATTGCATAGCTGTAGAAAGAATGAGTTATGAATTTAAAGTATTTATGTATTCATCAATGACTTTTTTTTCAAACTTGTGCCAGACCAAACTACTGATCCGAAAGGCCAGTCACCCTCTGACTGGACACATGACCCTTTATTTATTCCACTAGCCCCTTGGAGGGGAAAATGAACTGTTCCCACATCGACCTCGTTAGAATGTCTGTAAATTTCAAAAGCACTTCATAGACTATGTTCTTACTATGGTAGAGTTTCTTTCCATGGCTTTTGTGATGGTGATGGTCAAAAGGTGCTGAACTGTATTGTTGCTTTAGTACTTAACCCTCCCAGACCAAGAACTGAAACCCTGGCTTCTTCCTAGAAGCCTGTTAGCAGCCCTTATGTTTGTTTGCAGAGACAAGGTCGTTGGCCCAAGTCTTTTTAGAGAGACAACTTATAAGTCGTAAAGACCAGAAAGCACCACGGGGAAATTGTTCCCGTGACACATTGCCAGGTTTTGGCCAAAATGACTGACCCTGTTTAGCTTCTCCTGAATCTCAGGCCAACTTTGAGAACCATGCACTGCTTGCAGCTGGTAAAAGCCTGCCCACTGGGCCTACTCGGACTTCCCATGGTTTCCAGCGGGCCTGGCCCCAAAATTCAGTCTCTGGTTTTTCCTAAAAGATGTATTTGCTGTTTATTTTGTATGGTAAGTATTTGCTATTTTGAATTTGATTTTTGTTGGTGTCAGTCTTGGTTGTGTATGGCAAATACTGTATTTATAAAAAAGGGTGCAGAAAAGCACAAGTAAAGTAACTTATACATCAAATTTATTATAAAGAAATAGTAACTATTTTAACTTTGTTCAAGTATGTGATAAGTTGCTCCTATTAGAGTTTAAAAAATATAGTAAATTATCAGTTTGTGTAACTTAAGAGTATTCCATATAATATTTTTTTAGACTTAGACGCATAAGATTTTGAATGTGAAAAATTGCAGGGCCTTTTCAAACACATGTGGGGGATATTTTCCCATGTTCTGTGTTCGATCATTTGACCATCAGATTTTACATGTAATGTAGTCGGGCATACTGTGAATAGATTTGTCTATAATGAGCAAACCATGTAGAACTACCTTTTTCTAAAAAAGAAGAAAAGAAAAAAAAAATGAAGCTAGTACGAACTTCAGGCAATCGTTTCTTCTACAAATTATCCTCCAGGTAATTTCCTTCTTCCTCTGTCACTCATTGCAAAGCTTGCCTCCTGCCAGCGACCTCAAGGCAAAGTCCCCTCTGCTTTCTTTGCCATGGCAGCCTCTTGTGTGGTCTGCTCTGCACACTGTGAGCCTACTTCGCTCCAGCCCCATCATTCTGTGTTTACTCTGGGCTGGGAACGACTTTGCCAAAACATGTAAGACCATTTCTTTTTCACACCCTTAATATATTCATGACCTTTCAGTGATTTGGCAAGATTAGGTTTTGTTTTTCTTCTGCCCCCTCTCTCAAGTCAGATGTAGCAGAGTTCTTCTGGAAATTAATTTTCTTCCAAGTCTTCTCAGTCTAGCTAATGACTGACTGCCTTGGCAAAACACCCACAATGTGAATGTCATACCTAGTGACTGAGTTGTGTCTGTCCTGAGGGTGGACCTTTTTCTTTTCTGGAATGATGGGTATTTCACATGTCACTTTTCAGTCGATTTACAGATTTGTTTGCAGCTCAATATTACAAACAGCAGTGAAGCTGTTTCAAGAATGAGTGTTACCATTGCATAGCCTTTGTATGCACTTTATATTTTTGCAGTTAGTAGAATTAATTTATGAATCGTTTTGCACATGAACGCTGTGGGTCTGTACCCCTTGTGTTTGGGGGGGGGTAGGTGAGGAAGCTAAGTCGTAGCATATAATTAGAAGGTCTGTGGAAAGCTGAAAAATCCTCAAACCCTTTCCACTGTGCATTATACAGAAAGCAAATAAAATCTGCCTTTTAGTTTTCTCATTTTCTCCCACTTACTCCTAGAAGAGATTTCTTTTTTAACAAACGCACCAATGTGCATGAAAATGGTGACAACGGAGAGAAGGCCCTGTCTTTGGGGCTGAAATAACCTGGGTGCTTGGGGAGACAGAAAGGAAATTATATGAGGGAAAGAGACAAAGAAAGTTAGGGGACTGATCCTTTGACTAGCCCCTACTTACACTGTGAGCACATTGGTCACTCTGTGGAGGTGAGTGTCCTCACATTTCTTGTGACCACCAGCAATAGAGAGCAATCAGGTCGAATGGGCCCAGCTAAAAGTTGGGTGATGCGGTCCCAGGGACATGTGGGCCTGACCAAGCTCTAGGCCTTGGATGTGTGCCAAGATGCTCTGAACAAGATGATGGCGGTTTCTCTCCTCTTCTCTTAAAGCTCCTTATGAGTCTTCTTAAATAGTAGGTTGGACGATATGAGTAGATGCTGGAGAAATGGCACCGGTAAATCCCGGTCTCCAGAAAAAGCAAAGAGGAATCATACACTTCTCCTGGAAGTGAGAAGCATATTCATAGGAGGGAATTTAGTGAATAGCAGGAAGGAAGCAGCCCCTTTTGCACGTCTGTTGGTAGCTGCAGTCTAGTGAAATCTCAGTGTGGACATGAGATCTAGATTCTTCTAAACCTCCTACTGAGTCATGAAGGATTAGAGTTTAAGGAAACCAAAAAATGCTCACAGAGAAATTGATACTGCACAGACAACTTTCCTTATTCACAGCTCAAAACCCAGACATTGGTCTGAACAAGATGCTGAGGTTTTAAATAAATTTCTGTGTATTGTTAAAGAGTTTCTAACAGATGTCTTTGGACAGAATATAAATCAACCCAATCATCGTGCTGCAAGAGGTGCAGGTATTAGGTATTGTGGCTTTTCCTAAGTGGAAACTGCACCTGCATTTGTTTTGAAATGCAACTATGGAAACATTTTTTGTATCAGCAAATCGTGCAGTTTGGTAAACCATAACCCAAACAGCCCAGTGGTATTATTTTCCCTTAGGTCTGAGTAAAATAAGACAAGTCAGCAAATCAAACTTTTTACTGTGGTCTCTGTTCAGTGCATTGTTAGGAGGTGATAACTGGGGAGCTAGTAGTGATGAAAAAATCAGTTACATCCAGCCTGTTATTCCATGGTGGACCATGTTGAGTTGATGTTCATTGTTCTCTGTTGGCAAAAAAAAATTTAAAAAAAAAAGTGCCTTAAGTTAAAAGTTTGTTTTGAGATCCATCCAAGAAGTCAGTATCTGTTCACATGCAGCATTTCTTTGCCAGTTTCTTGTTGCATGTCCATGATCAAATTAATATTGTAAATGTCTTCACATTCATGTACATGCCTATGGCTGCCTTTGATTAAAACCTCCGAAAATAAACCCTGTGTGTAGGCGGTGTTTGTGGGGAACGGTGAGGTGGGAGGTCAGATGATTCGCACAAAAGTGGCCGCGGAATCAATGCCCAGTGAGTTCCTGGCTGTGCACTTGTAGATCCCCGAATCCTGAACCTGAGGATGGCGGAGGACAAGGGTCCCTGGCTCGGAGACCAGCTCCAGGGCGTTGTCCCTCTTTGTACCGATCAGCCGGGGATGCCCAGGCATCTCCCAAGTGATTTGAGGCCGGGGGACACCCAGCGCCCGGCATGAGAGCCGGACCACAGTCCCGGTCCTAGCCAGCATGCTCCTGGACGGACGGTGCGTAATGCGCGGTGGGTAGGCCACCACCACCAGTGGCACCATGATGCTGGCGCGGCCCTCGCTGTT
This sequence comes from Crocidura indochinensis, assembly GCA_004027635.1. Classification (NCBI taxonomy): domain Eukaryota; kingdom Metazoa; phylum Chordata; class Mammalia; order Eulipotyphla; family Soricidae; genus Crocidura; species Crocidura indochinensis. The sequence goes on along the minus strand of PVKC010010686.1, from coordinate 12,818 downwards.
GTGCGCTTGGCACACGTATTGCCCAGAGTTGCGGGCCTCGGCCTCACGGATGATCAGGCTGCCGTTGTCATGCAGCATATATGGCCCATGGGGTCCTGGCCTCTCCAGCACGTCGCCCTGGGGGACGGTCCACGAAAGCCGGGGCTTGGGGTTCCCCTCGGACACGCAATGCAGTGCCACCAACTCGCCCCCCAATCCAAACACACTGCCCACAACGGGAGTAAGGATGACCGGCCTCTGCCCAATTTCCAGCACCGTTAGTTTCTCCACGTAGCCTGCCTGGTTCCGGGCAGCACAGCGGTACCGGCCCGCGTGGCTGCGGGCCACCTTGGGGATGATCAGGGACCCGTCTTTTTGCAGCCCGGTCCCAGACAGCCTGGTGCCATCGGGCAGGGTCCAGGAGATCTCTGGGGTCGGGGTGCCATCCGCCGCGCAGTCCAAAACCGTGCGCTGGCCCAGGCGTGCCACCACCTTGGCATGCGCCGGGCTGCGGAAAGCGGGGCGCCTTGGCAGCTCCAGCACGTCCAGTCGCACCACCACCCGCGTGCGCTGCGCCCCAGGGCCGCCCGTTACACACACGAACTCGGCTGCATCCGAGGCCCTCACGTTCCGGATCTCCAGGGTCCCGTTGGCATGCACGGAGACGCGGCCACCCTGGTAGGGTGCGCGCAACGCCACGTCGCCGGGCATGTGCCAAGTGACCCTAGATTGGGGACTCCCCGGGACCCCGCAGTCCAGGAGCATCCTCGAGTGCCGCAGGGCTGCCACCCGGAGCGCGGAGCTCGGGGCGGGCTGGCCCTGGAAAGGAGGAGGTGCCTTGGAGACTACAGCCAGCCGGTGCGTCTTAGCATCGCTGCCCCCGGGATTCCGTGCCATGCACACGTACGTGCCCGAGTCGAGCGGAGTGGCCGCGCCGATGGCCAGAGAGCCATTGGCATGCAGAATGTACCTGTCCCTGGAGGCGTTGATAGCCAAGCCCGATGGTAGTAGCCAGAGGCGCATAGGCGGTGGCTCCCCGCGGACCTCGCAGTCCAGGACAGCTGTGTTTCCCTCTTGCACCCGGGGCTCTCCACGGGGGCCCGGCCTGATGCGTGGAGCGGCTGGGAGGACCGTGAGGCGCACCCGCACCTCGTCCATGCCCAGCGAGTTCTGGGCACGGCAGGTGTAGTCGCCCTGCTCGGCCATCCCCACCCGGCCAAGGTACAGCGTGCCATTGGCAAAGAGAGTGAACCTGCGTGCACGGCGGCCCCGCGCCCCAGGACGCACCACCGTGCCATCGGGCAGACGCCAGGAGATGTCGGGCAGAGGCGAGCCCGAGGCCGGGCAGTCCACGCGCAAGTCTCGGCCCTGCGGTACCTTCTTGCTGAGGAGGCGCTCCCCGTCGATTTGTGCAGCTTTGCGCCTCAGGCTAACGTGCATTGGCATCACGTCCTCCCCAGTGGGGTTCCTGGCCACGCACAAGTACGCCCCCTCATCCTTGTCCGTAACCAGGTCTATGAACAGGGATCCATTTGGGTAGACAAGAATTCGACTGCCCGTTCTAGGGGGAGAGAGAGAGAGAGAGATTGGTCTGATTAGCTTTTGGGTCAGAGAGTGACATTTTTAAAATAATATCTTTGTTTAAATACCTTGATTACAAACATGTTTGTGGTTAGGTTTCAGTCATGTAAAGAACACCCCCCTTCACCCGTGCAATATTCCCACCACCAATGTCCCAAATCTCCCTCCACCCGACCCCATCCCGGCCTGTACTCTAAAAAGGCTTTCATTTCTCTCATTCTTTCACATGGTTATGATAGTTCTCAGTGTAGTTATTTCTCTAACTGCACTCAACACTCTTTCTGATGAGCTTCATGAAGTGAGCTGGGACTTCCAGCCCTCCTCTCTTTGTCTCTGAAGATTATTGCAAAAATGTCTTTTATTTTTCTTGAAACCCATAGATGACTGAGACTATTCTGCGTCTATCTCTCTCCCTCTGACTTATTTCGCACAACCTAATAGACTCCATGTACATCCATGTATAGGAAAATGTCATGACTTCATCTCTCCTGACGGCTGCATATTATTCTATTGTGTATATGTACCAAGTTTCTTTAGCTACTCATCTGTTGAAGGCCATCTTGGTTGTTTCCATTTCAAGCAGAACTTGGCTCTGGTGTTAGAGAGAAGGTACAGAGCAGAAAACACTTGCCTTGCTCATGGCCAACCAGGATTCCATATTCAGCATCCCATGGAATCCTTTGAGCTCGCTAGGAGTAATTCCTAAATTCTTAGCCAGGTGTAACCCCTGAGCACCACCAGGTGTGCCCCTCCCCCCCCCAAATAAAAACCTAAATCAGTACTGGCCCTAGGGTTGGAGACTGGGATGTTTCCCTTGCACCTTACCTTACAGGCTGACCGGAGTTTGAGCTCCCACCCCGAATACTCATTCCCTGAGTCCCCACAGGAGTGATACCTGAGCACCTTTAGGTGGTCAGTACTGGCTCAGTTTATTTCCTTAATTTTCAAATTAAGCCATTTTAAATTAATGCAGCAGGTATAATTGCATAGTATTTCTGTATGACCATTTAAATGGGGAATATAAGGATGTTGGGTCACATCTAGGGGTTCTTAGTGATTAGTGATTCTAGCCTGGGGATCCCAGGGAGCTGACCTATGCCTCTTGCACACACAAAGTACACATTCCATCCTCTTAATCTGAGTCCCCAGCTCTTCAAGCCTTTTTAGAAATGTCTGCACAAGTAGACTTCTCTGACCATTTCATGCATTGACACATAAATGATGTACCCAGTAAAAAAGCAAAACCAAAATATTTCAGATTTTTTTCATAAAACATGGCAGATTATATATATTAAAGAGACATTAGTGATAAGACCATCAGTTTCTTGGATAGTAACTGTGCTGTTTCATAGAAAATTTCAGGGTCAAATTGAAGCACAGCAGCCCCAGTTCTCCTGCTAAAGCATTGCTCGCCATCCCCATATTAGGCCACCAGGTGGCAGAGCTGTCCCGAGAAACTAAATGTCCGCTTTTTTTTTTTTTTTTTTCTTTTTTTTCTTTTTTTAAGACTGGCTTTACGCTTGAAATTTCTACGGTCAGGCTTGGGGGATCATATGGGATGCCAGGGATCAAACCCTGGTTGGCCACATGCAAGGCAAACGCCCTGCCTGCTGTGCTATCGCTCCTGTCCCAAATGAGGATTTTTATTCTAATTTTGGGGGGCAACGTGAGCTAAGAGGCAGGTGAAACTGGAGAGAATGGTACAGACTATTCCATAGAACTTGTTAACAAAATCATTGGGGGTGGTCTTTTTGTTTTCCTTGTAAGCCCACATATAAAGAGGACAGTACCTATATTCTAAAGGTACTGGTCTAAAATTTTGTTTGAGTACAGACATCCCTGGTTGTATTCAGGGCTTACTCCTAGTCAGTGTTCAGGGATTTTGAATGGTATTCCTAGTGTTCCTGGCAACATTTTGGGAGTCTGTATATAGTGCTGGGATTTAAATCAGGATTGGCCATATATAAAGCAAACACCTTAATCCCCATATTATCTTGTGACCCCTCCCAGGGCAAAATGCTAATTTTACCTGTTGGTCAGACCAGCCCACTTCTGGGAGGGGGTCAATGGAAGGTAACAAAAGAGTTGCCTAAGGGACGTAAGAAGGCTGGAGAATTCAGCAGGAAGAAGCTGGAGGAATTGGCAGGATGGAGGGATAAGAAACAGGTTGAGATTCTGGGAAGCTTATGGAGCCTGCTTAAAAGGTTAGATTAAAGGCCACACATGGTCGCTATGGCTTGTAATATAACCTTGTCTCCTGAAACTTCATGACTGCTGTGGGTCATTCCCTCGCTGTTAACCTGAACCTTGAGACCTGCTGGCTGGAAAGGGTTGCAGGCGCCCTGGCCCAGGCTGACATCCATTCACCTTTATCCAGTACCATCCAGGACTCTATAATCAATATGTATTTCAACACTATCTCTCAGGCTCTAGTCTTATTTTTTTCTAATTTTATTATAACAATGTGATTTATTGAATTATTTCATAATACAGTCAATTCAGGTATTAAATGTCACAGTACCAATCTTACCACCATTGTGACTTTTCCTCCATCATTACCCCTATTTCCCATCCAACACTCTACCCTGTCCCCTTCCAGGCACAAAAAAATTTATTTTGGGGCCCGGGAGATAGCATGGAGGTAAGGTGTTTGCCTTTCATGCAGAAGGTCATCGGTTCGAATCCCAGTGCCCCATATGGTCCCCCGTGCCTGCAGGAGCAATTTCTGAGCATGGAGCCAGGAGTAACCCCTGAGCACTGCCGGGTGTGACCCAAAAAACAAAACAAAACAAAAAAATTATTTTATATTATCTGTTACAACACAAAGACAAATGGAATTATCCAAACTTAGGTCCACAAGGGTCAACTTGAAATAATTGTTATATCTCTCCATGGTCTTACTAAAGTTAGTTTCCAAGGATTTAATGGGGCAGTGGATGGTACTAGTTAAGCCTTCTGTGTTACTCTTTAGGCTCTCTGAGCTTGCCAGATTTCTATATAATTTTTCCACCAGATTCCCTGTGATCCTACTGGAACCCACCTCTAATATGAATATTGCTTATGTGTGAAATGAGCTTCTCTAATCTAAAATCCAGGTAAGATCCTAAAGGTAGGTACAGTATGATTAATAAGGTAGTAGGATTCGCTCTATAGTTGGCATTAGTTTTTTTGTGTTTATTTGGGATCACACTGCAGTTCAGTGTTTTGGGATCACACTGCAGGTTTGGGGGACCCTGTGGTGCTGGGTGAACTCTCTGGCCCTTAGTAATGCTCAAACACCTGTCCCACCCTCATTAGTAATGATTTGACTATTTTTTAAAGCCATTTGCCTGCTTTGCATGTATGAGACCTGGTTTAGTCCCCAGCACTATTAAAAAATGTCATTCTCCCCAAGTCCAGGAGACTATAGGCCTTAATAAAGAGAGAAGTAAGTTGATGCTGGAGAGAGAAGACTGTAACTAGGACACTTACTTTGCATGCAGTCCTCCCAGACTCAGTTCTAAGTACCACATATCATTTCCTGAGCACTGCGAGGAGTGTGGCCAAGTGTAGCCCAAAAGATTAAAAAATAAGAGTGGCCAGCATTTTTGGTCATTGTAAAATAGAACGCAAGGCTTTCGGCTTTATTCATCAGTATCATTGTGTGGTCTGAAATCACTCAACATGTCCCAGCAGGGACCAACACACCTCACCACAGACAAGCAGGCATGAAGTACTTCCTGAGGGGCAGAGCTATCCTTCATGGAGACAGATGCATGTAAGTGATGTGGAAAATGCTGGAGAGAGTTAAAAGAGTTTCCTGATGAAGCTCACTAAAAAATAATAAAATGAGCTTTGGTTCTGCCAGTGAGTGCTTTGCAAGGAGGTGAGAAGGGTCAGCTCGCCTGACCAAGACAGAATCACAGATGAGCAGAAATAGGCTGTATGTTTTCTGAGAATCTAAAATCAAACACCAAGCACCCAGATGGGAGCAGAGAGGACTTGCAATGTGTCCAGAATGCCTATGGTTCTTCCTTGGGTGGGCAGATGGAAGATGCATTTGTCTAGGTAAAAAAAAAAATCCCCTCACCAAGAGAGTCAACTGCAGAGAACCTCAAAGTACTCACGTAGCAACTGGAATGTGTTTCTAGAGACCAGATCTCCCCTCCGGAAAAGCCAGCCCATAGAGTGGAGTCGGGAACTCTGCATTTGTTAAATAAATTCTTTGCTACCCCAAAATATACAGCCTGCCTACTTTCTCTGATTTAAAAGAAGGATTCGTTGGAAACCAAGAATGAGATTTATTGAGTCCACAGTAGATTCTTTTGAAACACCCAGCCTTTGAGTGAACTAAAGACAGTCCCTCTTCACATACGATTGCCACTTCCTAGAAGCCCATCTAAGGTCCAGGGAATGTTTTCTGCTTTTTCTGCTTTGTCTTAAAGCCTAAAATTTGAATTGGATCTGTCATTCCTGGGAGTTGAAGACAAATACAACTACCTCCCTGGAAAGCCCCTTCTTGCTCTCATATCTGCCTGGGTGAAAATATGACCCTCAGCTACTGAGAATGATGAGCAGTATTTCTGTTTCTTTAAATGCATCTATTAAAGAAAAGAGAATTTTTCTAAATTAGTGAAATGCTTATAATTACTTGAAGGCCAGGAAATGAGACATGCTGATAGAGCATTAAATTAAAAAAAAATTCAAATTCAATCTAATTCAAATTAGATAAAACTCTAAGTAGCTCTATATTCAGGTCCCTAACAAACCTGGTTTCCAGGACTTGAGAGAGAATTTAGTGGATTAAGCTCAGCTCTGCATACAGGAGGCACTAAAAATGTTCCCCTGAACACTGCAAGATAGAACCCCCAAATCCAAAAAACCAGCAAAAACCCTAAAACATGATTTCTAAAGTGTGCATAAATGGGTGTAGGGAGGTAAACTGGGTCACACTCTGCAGTGCCCAGGTCTTAATTCTGGCTCTGTGCTCAGTGACCACTGCTAAAAAAAAATTTTAAGTTGAAGAAACTAATTTTAATATTGTATCAGTTTATCTAATGACTTATTTGAAAATAACTTTAAGTTAAAGCTCACTAATTAAAATCATTAACCAAATACAACACCAATATACAGTGAACATTAGAAACCTTCCACTTCTAGAAATAGGTATAACAATATGTATAAATCTTCCAGCAGATATTTTCAGTTAGTGAATAAGAAAGCAGAACCTACAGACCTGATTGTCCTCATCTTTTTTTCTGTCAAATTGCAGGAAATCATTGCATAAGGTTATCCAGACTGGCTTCCTACAATTGTTACTTTTCGACAGAAGGATTTTATCTGACAATCTGATCCAAAAAATACATTTTATTCCACAATCATGTATATTATCATGTTTGGGCTATATCAGGCAGGATGAGGTCCTAAAATCACATCTTGCTTCTGGAAAGCCTTAATGTCCTGATGCTGACAAAGTGTTTTGCCATGTTAAAAAGAAAGAATCAGGGGGCCAGAGAGATAGCATGGAGGTAAGGCACTTGCCTTGCATGCAGAAGGACAGTGGTTAGAATCCCGGCACCTCATATGGTCCCCTGAGCCTGCCAGGAGTGATTTCTGAGTGTAGAGCCGGGAGTAACCCCTGAGCGCTGCTGGGTGTGACCCAAAAACCAAAAAAAAGAAAAAAAAAGAAAGAATCAGGGGTGAGGGGGGAAAGAAAAAGAAAGAATCAAGCACAAATTATACCAACATGGAACGCAGTTGACCCAAGACTAAAATGGAGTCTCTCTGGGTCCTAAACTGAATTTACAAGCATCCTCTCTCAGAGGCAGAGAAAGGGCAACTGCATTTCATACCATCACCATTTGTAAACTGACACTAAGGATGGAAGCAAATGAGATTCTCATTCTGCTTGTTGCTACACAAATGCAGGGGCTGGAATGACAGGACAAAGGGTAGGGCACATGTCTTGCATATGGCCGACCAGAGTTGATCCCTAGCATCACATATGATCCCCCAAGCATTACCAGGAGTAATTCCTGAATGCAGAATCAGGAGTAACCATTGAATGCAGAACCAGGAGTAATCCTTGAGGATCTCTGAGAATACCCCACCCCACAAAAGAAGTTGGCCCTTAGAGAGCTGTTGAACATGCAGATTTTGCTATTTCAGCCGGTCTTTAAAAGATTTGCCCTCAAGGGGGTCACCTTAATGGGCCTTTTTGAGGTCTCTTGGCCTATGGCTAAGTCTCACTGGGTCCTAGTCACATTAGCAAGCTGTCCAACAAGTTAGAATCAAACTTTTTAAACAGGGGCCCAATGCACTGTCCCTCAGACCATGGAGGGCCAGACTATAGTAAAAACAAAAATTACGAACAAATTCCTATGCACACTGCATACATCTTATTTTGATGTGAAGAAACAAAACGGGAACAAATACAATATGTGGACCGCGGGCCATAGTTTGAGGACCACTGATTAGATCCTTTAATTCTCGGCCCTCAGCATCAAACCCAGACCTCCCATATGCCAGAAATCACTCTGGACCAGCCTGTCCCATCAATACATAGACTAGCTCACCTATGCCACTGGTCAATCACAGCTTTGGATGGCAGCCGCCAGACAATCCTGGGTTTGGGTTCACCGGTGGCTGAGCAGTTCAGCAGCAGTCTGGCCCCCAACTCTACTTCAGTCCACATTGGGGATGCGGCGTCTATCCTAGGGAGGGTCTTCCGTGGCTCCAGGGTCACAAGAACCACCCTTCTGTCAGAGCCAGCGGGGCTGGAGGCAATGCACTCATATGTGCCCTGCTCTGAAGAGGCTGCGTCGCTCACTTGCAGAGTCCCATTGGCAAACAGGAACAACTTGGATGGGACCAGTTGCAGAGGCCGAATCTCAGTGCTGTCAGGAAGGATCCAGTGCACTTCGGGCTGTGGGGTTCCAGTGGCAGTACAGGGCAGGCTCAGACTGTGGCCCCAGGTCCCTGCCACCACCTGCCTTTTGGGCTCCAGGATAACAGGTAGGGCTGCAATGACCAGGATTTTTACCTGCAGCCAGTCCTGGCCTGCTGCATTGCTGGCAGTGCACTGGTACAAGCCCCCATCAGAAACACTGAGATTATGGAGGACCAATGTCCCATTCCAGGCCACCTGGGCCTGCCCATTCCCCTCAAGTGACTCTGTGACCACCGTCTGGTTGGGGAGAGTCCAGGAAATGCTAGGGCGTGGGCTCCCATCCACTGGGCACGGCAGCACCACTGAGCTTCCTGAATGCACTGTGAGCTCCTTGGCTGCTGATTCCAGCATCCTTGGTGGGTAGGAAACCACCGACAAGGTGACATAGAGATGGTCAGAGCCAAAGGCATTAGACGCAGAGCACAGATACTGCCCCCGGTCTTGAATGTCCACCTTCTGTATGGACAGGGTCCCATTGTCCAGCACCTGGAACCTGCTGTCCTTTTTTCTTCTGGATAGATCAAGTCCTGATGAGAAAAGAGAAATGGAAAGGCAGAGTTCAGAAAGGCAGGTGGCTCCCATGAGAAGCAGCGTCTATACCCCACCCAGAGTTTGCAGTTTAAACGGCAGCTGCTTAAGCCCAGCTGTCCCAGGCATATCTGAATGGCCTCAAAACCCAGGAACAAATGTTCTATAAACAACACATGTTTCAAAACCCAGAGGAAACAAAACAAATCAAATCAAAAGAGACCCACCATGCAATGCAAGGTGGACAAGGATAGTTGGTACATCTTGGAGAAATATGAAATGATGAGTTTCTTGGGGTACGTAACCCTGAAAGCCACCCTTGAGTTTCCCTCCTCCCCACATTGCTTTACCCCTGAGAGAGCCACACAGACAGGCCCAATTCAGCTGCACACATACCTGTGTTGACTCTGGTCCAGCACAGAGTGGGTTGGGGGTTCCCAGTGGCTGTACAAGACAGGAAGGCATCTGAGTGTGCCAGCACAGTGTAACTGGCAGCTCTGCCCCCAACAATCCTGGGCCTCTCAAACAGATTCCTGGACCGGGAGGTAGAGAGAAGGCGCGAGCCATGGGTGGTCACCCCAAAGGCACCATCCACTGCCTTCTGCTGCTTGTCCCATGTGGGAGGGAACATGGCACCCTTGGACAAACCTGGATCTTCAACCTCTGTGACTGCTCTGTTCAGTGAGTGCCCAAAGTGGTTCTTCTTGGACTGAGGTGGGGAAGCCCACGGAGAATCCCATAACTGAACTGGAAGAGACTGGGCAGGTGGCAAGGAGGTCTGGGAATGGAGGACGTGGGGAGTCAACAAGGTGAGACTGGTGGGCCCTGATTTGGCCCCGGGAGATGTTGCGTCTACTGCCAGCTGCTGTGGGTTCACAGGGGGGATGGAACTCTTAGGTACTTTCTTCTTGGAGTGGGTCTTTGTCCTGGAAACTGGAGGGGCACTTGGATGGGTTAAAGAAGGGAAACTGGGAACTGTGGGCACAAAAGGGCCACCAGGACTCAGGACGGGGTGCAGTAGGGAGTTTCTGGCTAGGGCATGCTGGTGTGTCCAGCTGGACAGGACTGTGATTGAAGTGGATGTTTCCTGCAGAGTCTGCACATTCTCTGTCAGTTGTCCCGGCACTTCAAGAGTCTGCATTTTCAAAGGCAATTCAGTTGAGCTAGCCATTCCTTCTGCACTTCCCCATGAGGTCTGGGTGAACACAGGGGTGCTGGATGCAGCTGATGCTCTAGTTGGGGTTAGACTTGGTGGAATTCCCCTGGTTTCCATGGTGAAGCTGAAACTCTGGACAAGAGAGAGGCGCAGTTCCTTTTCCCTCTCTGATGCCTGGTTCCCAGGTCTGTCTATATGGGTTGCATCAACTGTGCTTGTTCGAGGGGTGGCAGTTGTTGTGGTTAGCAATGCTGTCTGCATGGGAAGGGGACCTATCCTGGGTTCAGGGCTCGGGATATGAGACGGAGTGGCAGGATTCAGGGTGAGGGGAGGCAGCATTGTTCCTGCAGGCCTGCGTCCCTGCCTTCGTGTTTGGGCCATGTCATGACCCAGTGCTATGGAGGGAAGATGTGTGACAAGAGACAGGGGTGTGGTGTGATGGGGTGACCCAGCAGGAAATGTTTTAGGGAGCACAAGTGCTGGTCTGCGCTGAGTCCCGAACCCCTTTCTTGGGATGGGGCTCTTAGCCATGCCCTGACGCTGGGGAATTTTCCCTGTTGTAAACTTCCTCATGGCCAGAGCAGTGGGTTTAGGGGACTTGGTGAGGAGGCGTACAAGTGGAGGGGTGACGAATGCTTTTCCTCTCACTAAAGATGTGCCAGGAACACTCAGGAGATCTACAGGAGAGGCAGGAATCTTGTCTACAGCTGCAGATGTTGGGGTCTGTGTTATGACCCGGGTCCATAGCGCACCCAAATATTCCATGGTGGGTGTCTCCGTGGTCTGGATGTCTGTCTGGCCCTTCCATGGCAGTAATGGATTAGGAGTTGAGGGGATCCTGGTTGGGTGCACTTTGAGAGAGTGGATAGGAACTGAACTGGGCAAAGACAATTCTACCCTTGGACAGGACAAACACCCCCCATTGAGTTCAGTAACTGCCAAAGAAGGGGTGCTTCCTTCCACAACACCGCTGAATCGTGACCGCACTAAGCCGAATCTGTGCAGCCCAAGAGCTGGGGTTCTGTGTAGGTTGGTCAGTGGGCCCTTGCCCCAGATTCTCCTCCGTCTGGCAAAGGGCCTGCATGCTGAGGGAGCAGTGCCCTTCTTGGGACAGGATACTGGAGACTGGGCAGCCATGGCCTGGCCAGAAGGGAGCAAAGAGGGGCTCGACTCTGGAGTGGGGTGAAAATGTGCAAGGCTACTCCTGGATTCAGCAAGTCCTGCTACAGATAATTGATGGCTGCCACTGGGCAAACCTCTTACTCTGTCAGCTTGGAACTTAGTCCCTGTCATCACTAAGGATTCCCCCTGCTGATGATCTATTTTCAACACATGACCAGACCTCAGAGACACAGTGACTTCAGGTTGGAGGGGCCTCAGGGGAAAGAATTCAGGGCTCAGGGTACTGGGCCATGTACTGGGAGTGACCAGTGGTGCATCCTGGGCAACGATAGGAGCAGAGATTTGGAATTCAATTAGTTTTCCCCGATGGGGAGTGCTTCCAGACACTGTGGGTGTATTTGGAGGGGAATGATCCAGTAATCTGGGGGAGCCAGCAGTGCTCACAGCTATGGCCAGGACCCCTGCTTCTTTGCCCGGAGGAGTCAGGCCTGAAGATTCCTCCTCTCTGGGCGTGGTTAGCTGGTTAGTATGTGCAGGGGGGCTTTCTGTGAGCCTCCCTTGCTCCCGGGGCTTGCCTCTCATCTTGGCTTGCTCCAAGAGCATTGCCCAATGCCGGAGATCAATCCTGCGTGCAGAGGGCAAATGCTGCCGTCGCTGCTCATGATAACGCCACCGCCTTCTGGTTACTGGGCGTCCAGCCTCTGCCCCTCTGGGAGCAGCAGTCGGGTGTGGGACCAGTGGGGGATTGGGCTCCCCAATTCCAGAGCCCTCGTTTTCCACGGGGTGCTCCCCCAACCCAGGACCTTTTATACGAACAGCAATATGGTAGGTCAGCACATCCATTCCTAACGGATTGGCTGCGATGCAGTAGTAGACACCCTGGTCTTTGAGTGTCACTTGGGGGATGCTTAAGGTGCTGTTGTTGAGAACATGCCCATGTGAGGCAGACCCAGGCAGCACAATGCCCCCTGGAAGGACCCAGCTGGTAGAGGGGTCAGGGCTCCCACTGGACTGGCATGGGAGGTCCAGGGACTCACCAAGGAAAACCATCTGGGTGGTGCCGCTCTCTGGGTCAGCGTTCCCATAGAGGTCCACCACTGTCACCCAGTAGGTGAGTACATCAGCATCGTGGGAATTGGTGCTGACACAACTGTAGGCACCTGAGTCTGATGTTGAGGCAGAGTGCAGCTCCAACCTCCCATCCCTGTGTATCAGGACTCGGCTGTCTTCACTCACATAAGGGGCGCTCACTCTGGTCCCATCCACCAGTAGCCACTCCAAATGAGGTTTGGGGTCCCCTAAGCCAAGACAATCTAAAGTGACAGTCCCACCAGCCAGAATGGTGAGCTCCAGCTTTGTGTCCTTCTCCTTGTGGATCAGTGTCCATGGGGCTGCTTGGGGCTCTGGGTGGGAGGCAGTGAAGCTGGCCTGACTGGAGAAGCGGAGCACAATAGCCCTGGGAGTAGTGGCTGCCCGGTCAAGCCACAAGGCTACTCGGGCTTGCATGAGCCAAACAGGCTGGGC
>PVKC010010685.1:0-25527 GCA_004027635.1 Crocidura indochinensis | reverse complement strand
ATATATTTAGGGCCAGAGCAATAGCACAGCAGGGAGGGCATTAAACTGCTACTCAATCATCAAACTTTTTTTTGGGGGGGTGTTATTTGGGCCACACCCAGTGAAGCTCAGGGATTACTCCTGGCTATGCGCTCAGAAATTGCTCCATACTTGGAGGACCATATGGGAAGCCAGAGAACGAACCGCTTCCGTCCTAGGCAGAGCGTGCAAAGCAGATGCCTTACCACTTGCGCCAACGCTCCGGTCTTTCAATCATCAAACTTTTTAAAAGTCTTGAAAATACCAGTTCTGTATAAAAGTTAAAGATGATAGAGTCCAGTGGATTAATATTTGACCTAGAAATTTGATTTTAACTGTACCTGTGTTATTAGTCCAGTTTATATTTCTATCATATTTAATTTACCATTGACTAGAAACTAAATAAACGTTGAAGAAAGCTACTTCTCATTCTTCAGACACAGGTGGGCTATGCCATATTGAACAGATTTGACTGAAATGAATGTCTAGCTACCACAGGACTGATAGAGCAAGTGTTGATTTTGGATTGGTTAGTGAAGGTATAATGTCATTTTATTACTTAATCTCTGCAGCTCTGTGGACCCCCCCCCAAATTCCTAATAATATAAAAAAAACTGCTTTGCAAAATGTATCTTGGGTGCATTATGAATTCCCTTTTGTAATAAATAGTTAAGTATTTAGCATCTTTTGCTTTTCATGAATTCTTCCATTTGTAAGGATTTTTTTTTCGGGCCACACCCGTTTGATGCTCAGGGGTTACTCCTGGCTAAGCGCTCAGAAATTGCCCCTGGTTTGGGGGGACCATATGGGATGCTGGGGATCGAACCACTGTCCTTCCTTGGCTAGTGCTTGCAAGGCAGACACTTTACCTCTAGCGCCACTTAACTGGCCCTTGTAAGGAATTTTTAAAAAGTAAATTAGTAGGTTGTGGGTTTGGCTAAATGATAACATAGCCAAAAGCCCTAGGTTCAATCCCAGGCAATAATAACAAGAAAAAATTAATCATTTTAAAATTTATTCTTTTAGAAATATTTAGTTACCCAAGCATGACATTTTTAGTTCAGGTGAAATATTTTCGTTTTATATCAAACACTAATTATATTTTTTTCATTTTTTACATTTTTATTATGACTGAAGTTCATTACACAGAATTATTTACGGTACATAGTGACAATGAATGAAGGGCATTCCCACCACCAATGTTGTCCTCCCTCCACTCCTGTTCCCAGCATGTCTCCCATATCTCCCTCCTTTACTCCCCTTCTCCCCCGAGAATACTAGTGTAACTGGTCTCCACTTAACAGCTTGTTGTAGGTTGGGTATCTATTCTGTTTGGTGTTCCAGTCTGGTCATTTTTTATTTACACTACATGTTCATATGACTAGTCCTGGTAAAAATCTTTTTCTCCCCTCACTTTATGAGGTTGAATGATTCGAGTTGTGCTATTCTGTTTGAAATAAAAAAGTTAAGGAAAGAAGAAGGAAAAATTTGGTATCAACTACTAAAAGAAAATGAAATTAAAAAAATCACCGAATAATATCCACAAGAGTGAAAAAAAGGTGGAAGGAAAAAAAGCAAGGAAAATAATATCAAAAACGGACATTAAAAAAAATAAAACAAAACAAAAACAAAACCAGAAAAAAAGAATACTGGAGTGGCAGGGTTTGGTGTTACCCTCTTTTTTTTTTTTTTTTTTTTTGTATAGGCACAGTAAGTGTTGGGGAGGTAAGGAAATTTTTATGGCCTAACGGATTCAGGCTTTCTCCACTCTTGTAACATATTGTCATGGGAACAACCGCTGGCTTCATACCTTCTCATTGCCATATCCCAGGGGTTTTGTTTGTTTGTTTGTTTATGTTTGTTGTTGTTGTGGAGGTGTCAGGAAACCTTCCTCTCAGTTGTGGATGAGAAAATCAGATCACTGTAGAAAGCAATCTCGGTATTTGTGTATGTCCTAGGCCTAGGCCTAGGGTAGAGTCTTTAAGGTTCTAGAAATTGTTCCAATGTTATTGATGTGTTCAGTTTTCTGTGTCATGTGCTCCATGCTTTTGCTAGTAACCTAAGTCAAAGTCTAGGAAATCATGTTTCCAAAGGTTCTTCACAATCTCTGTTGTCAGAATTGGGCCTCTGTGCTAAGAAATCTTGATTTTTGTAAGAGATCTGGATTATTGCTTAGGGTAGGGTTTTCCTTAATGGTCTCCAGGTCAGTTCTACCAGGCACTGTTGTCAAAGTCAGTTTTCTGAAGTTAGTGCTCTTATTTTTCATAGTTCAAAGGACGATACATCTTTTGATTTCCACTTAGTGGTAGGTGATGTGATAGGACCTCTGGTCTTAGGTCAAGTTGATATTTCCTCACTGTTCACGTTGTTCCTATCAACACTAGCACAAGTATATTTCCCAAAAGAGCTTAGTTCCTAGTGTTGCAGGGAGTTGTTTCAGTTCTACGTCTGGGATCTGGGATTAGAGAATGAGCAGTGTCCTATCTCGTGGAAACTGAGTTGTATCCACATGACATATGTCCATGATGGGAGGCACCCTTGTGTAAAAAGGGTGAGTTCTTATCCTTAGAAGATAAGATCTTCTGTCTGAGTTCATGATTTCCCCCTATTTACCATGCCTATACAAAAACGTATGGTGTCCTTTTGTTTTTTGTTTGTTTGTTTGTTTGTTTTGTTTTGTTTTTATGGTTTTTGGGTCACACCCAGCAGTGCTCAGGGGTTACTCCTGGCTCCATGCTCAGAAATTGCTCCTGGCAGGCACGGGGGACCATATGGGGCATCGGGATTAGAACGATGACCTTTTGCATGAAAGGCAAACGCCATACCTCCAGGCTATCTCCTGAACCCCAGTGTCCTTTTGTTTTGCTGGTGCTATTCCAAGTAAGGATGACAGGCTACACATACAGTACCTGTGGTGTGGTCTGAGTTTTTATCCCAGGCAAGACAGTTTTTTGGTTTTTGTACCAAGCAGCAACCAAGCTGAAAATACGCATATATAAAAAATAGAGCAAATAGATACAACTGGGCTAAAAATTAAAAAAAGGTAAATTGAGGGGAAAAAAAGGAAAGGAAAGGTATTTGAAAAAAGAAAGTGATGGGGGAGGCTCTCTGTATGTTTAGGAATATATATCTTAAGATGCATTCTTTTATATTTATATTTTATTTTATTTTTTATTTTTATTTATTTATTTATTTTTGGTTTTTGGGCCACACCCGGTGACGCTCAGGGGTTACTCCTGGCCATTCACTCAGAAGTTGCTCCTGGCAGGCACGGGGGACCATATGGGGAACCGGGGGATGGAACCACGGTCTGTCCTAGGTTAGCGCAGGAACCTTACCTCCAGCACCACCGCCCGGCCCCCAAGATGCATTTTTAATACGATATTAAGCTTACGTACGCAATATAGGCCTCCCAATTAGGTCTTCTGAGATACTCTTGTGGGGAGTGGAAGCCAAGGCACCTTTTCATATCACAGATTTTGGTTTAGAATCTAAGATATGATTTGCAGCATTTCAGAGTCCTATAATGTCCTTGAGTTGGGAGTTTTGCTGCAGCTGATTCCGGTATGATGCAACAGTCTGTGGTTTGTCGGGGGTGAGAGGGGTCCCAAACTTGAGTCAGCTGGCGTGCTGGTTGAGGTTTCTTGTTGAGACACGAGAAGGGGGATCGGATCAAGAGGGTGTCGTTCATTGAGGAGCTGGATGGTGGTTTATTGGGGAAGGAGGTCGGACTTGGTGCCTATCAAGGTAAGAACTGAGGGAAAAGAAGGGTAAATAAAGGGAGGGAACAAATCCAGGTTGGAATAAGGGGGAAAATAAGGGTCTCTGGGTGTAAAAGGGCAATGTATAAGCAGGGCTATATTCATTATGTAGATAAATACTTTAAGGTTAAGCCTTGGCAGTCAGAGAGGACTTCCAACAAATAACGTTCACATAAATTTTGATTTCAGAGATCTATTTGAGTGCAATCCTCCTTATATAGGGTATTACATTAGCATTCCTATAGTCAAAGACAAGAGTAATCTTGGATAATGTTAAAAAGGATATTTGTCGTGCGGACGCGCAATTTTTAAATAATAAAAACAATACTGCAGAAGGTCTGCTATGGATAACGGGAAATTAATTTGGCTAACTGTCTGATATTTGTGAATGCATAGGGGGTGGAGGTGCCCTCCACCCCAAACCCTCCCCAAAGGACCGGCTTACCAGAGATGCTCGTCAAGACCCCTCTGGCGTGGGGGAATCTGGCCCCCCAGACTAATGGGAAGTCCGGGGGGTTCTTTGGCTAGCTGTCCATCCCAGTGCCCACCACATGCCAGTGCAAGACCAAGAGAACTCCTGGCTTGTGGCAGCTCTGAGCCCAGCTCTGGCCCCTGCTGATCAAACACTAATTGACAAAATCTTTTACATTTACAATCCTGATGATTATCCCGAATATAATATAGCACACATTAACTACCATCTGAGGTCAGATAAGAGAACTGAGTTTTAACAATATTTTTTTTATAATTTTTTAGTGCTGATTGTTTTGGGGCCACAAATGAGAGAGCTCAGGGATTACTTCCTGGCTCTGCACTTAGGATTCACTTCTGGCTGGCTTGGGGAACCATATAGGATGTTGGGGATTGAACCCAGATCAGCCATGTGCAAGGCAAAGTGCTCTACCATCTGTTTTATTGCCCTGAACTAGATACATAAATGTTTTTAAAAAATTGAATAATTATAAAGTTCAGAGAATATACCTGAATCCTTACACTCATTTTTTTTTCTCTGAGGCCAAATTTAAGAATCACTTAATTCTACACATTGTTTGTTTTTGTTTTTGGGCCACACCCGGTGACACTCAGGGGTTACTTCTGACTATGCGCTCAGAAGTCGCTCCTGGCTTGGGAGACCATATGGGACGCCGGGGATCGAACCACTGTCTGTCCTAGGCCAGCCCTGGCAAGGCAGACACTTTACCTCTAGCGCCACCGTGCCGGCCCCAATACTACACTCTTAGAAACTAATTTATCTACCATCAGTAAACAGACCTGAACTTACCTGGACATGCAACTTAAAAATAAATAAAACTATTAAGTGACTATAGCACCAGCGTCTTTGATTCCTACTTATCTATCTACATTGGTATCTTCCATTAGTCCCAAGATTTATCACCAGTAGTAGTAGGCTCTTAAATGTTATCACAGTCCACTGTGACAAGCTTCAGAGGAAAAATTTCCTGAGCTATAATAATAAATCAAATATTGGTTTTTAGACAAACTAACCTATTTCTCTCCAATAAAATTCATATGATTACATAGATTATCTGTGAACCAAGCTGAAAAGTTGATGTTGTGATCAGATATATGAATGGTTGTACATCTTCATATAAGTATTCCACTAAAATCTTAATTTTATTTCAATTTAATATGGATACTGCCCGTGGCAGTTCTGTAAGATTTTACTATGATCAAAGATAAATATGTATATTTCTGAACCATGAACTGAGATAGATATGTGGTTTCAGGTGATAGTTTAAATGCCAAATTCACAAAAATGTTTTAATAATGCATAAAGATAGAAAGTTTAAAGAACATAGACTAAATGAGAAAGAATAAAAATGGGTTTTATCCAGTTGATACTTACATGTTTGAAATCTTGTACTGACCATTCCTTTAACTATTTACAACTTCGAGAACATATAATCTTCTCTCATAGTCCTCAAACTTTCATTTAAGATTTTATGCATGTATGCTTATTGGCTGTCTTTCCTTTATACTACATAGAAATCGACACAGGAGCAAGAATTTGCTTATTTTATTATTCACAGTATGTCATTCAAAGAATTGCTTCCCTAAATATAAGGGCACTAATCAATCCAAAATAATCAGTCACACTGAATTATTTTATCTGGAGAAAAATAATGTGATAAGGTTATTAACTTCTCTAACTTCAAAATTTCATATTTAACTAATTATAACTATGATTCTTCACAGAACGCAGAACATTGTGTACATAGCCAGCTACATGTCAATTCACACTATAGCTGGATTGTAAAAATTCTGGATTGATATTGACTCTGAAGATTTAATAAAACAATGTAATATTATTTCCTAGAAGGATATTTTACATACCCTCATGAAAAAGCTAGTTTTATCATTATTTTCATTCTCAAGACTGTTCCAAAGGAATACAATGCTTCCCTAAATATAGGAAGACTAGTAAAACACAAACTTACCTACTCACCCTAAAGTTCTCTGCCCATTCAACAAACATCACAAATCAGAAAGAAGGCTTTATTGAACCTGGTCAGAATTTACTGCTACATTTCAGAATGTAATTGAAGTTACTATACAGGGGACAATTCCTGTTAACAGAGAGTCACATTGACTTTTGGAATTTCCAGGAGCTTTTTTCCTTAATGTTTCTTCCCTCAAACACACCTGTCATAGGACGTGTACTCAATAGCAGGACCCAGGATTACTGGGCACTAAATTTGTGCTCTAGAAATACTCATATTCTGTTCTGTGGGGAGGTGAACTTCTTATGGTCCCAGTGTCTGCAATAGAAATGTAACAAGACTGAGTTTCCATTCAGGGCATGGAAAAATTAAAAGGATCTACTTTCAAGGAACTAGCTCTCCGGACTTTCACCTTACACAAAATCAACTAGTGCTAAGACTCCAACTATAAAGCAGGACATTTTTTAGCAGAACCGATATAAAATCCAGAAAGAGAAGCTTTGCTTCCCAAGAGTCCAATCTGTCATAGAGGCCATCTAAACAAAAATAACCACAAGACCAGGATCACTGCTAATGGAGAAATAGCTATGAACAGTTTCATTATGCTAGTCACATAATGAAGGGAGAAGGTCAGAGAAAACAGTGGCAAGATAGCTCTGGCCAACTCTTATTCATAAGGAAATAGTTGGTTACTGCCCTTCTGTGCCGGACAGAAGTAATATAGAGAATGCATAGGAGAAAAAACAGGGTAGCAGCTCTACTGACTATAATGGTATAAGAAGAAAAAGAAATATTGCAAAGCATTAAAAACAAAGTCTTAGAGAAAGGAAAGAAGCCAATTCTTAATAAAGAGGTGATAGGGAATATGGTGAAACTCTCACTTACTCCCCAAGACACATCCTATTCCCAGGACTCGTGTAGCAAGGAATCTCCTGCCATTTCTACATAATTTACCTAAAAGTAATCAAGTGGTCCAACAACCTGGAAGAATCTATGGTTTTCCTCACATTTCTAAATAGCAAGAAGTTGGCCAGAGACTGTTCTGGCCATTTTGCTGTCCTGTAGAAACACTAGAGCCTACCACATTGAAGCCTCACCTTTTTCTTTGCATCTGACTTATTCTGTCCTCTTAACATACTCAGAAAATCTGAAATCCAAGATAATATGAGAATCAAAGTAATTAAATAAAGTACTCCAATGCCTTTTTAAATTTTTACTTTATTTTTAAAAAATGCATTACCTTTGTTTCCAGATAAGTGAGAGCAAAGTTATTTTTTAAAAAGAATAGAAAGAAAAATATAAAAGAGAACGGATAAAAAGAAAATTTTAAAAATGAAGTTTACAAAGTACAGTGGCAAGCAAATTTGTGAAAATAATTGCATCTCCAATGAAGTCATTAAGAAAACGGCAAAGGGTTTAGTTAATTCTTGTTGTTAGCTATCCATTGTTTTAATTATTTGTTTTTGAACATTAAGTGACCTCAGCTACACATTGGTATCTAAATTGTTGTGTTCCTATAGGTATGACAGCATCAAACAAATAAAGTTATCCAGGAAATCAAAGCACTATTGTTGAACTGAGGCATTTGTGGGACATGTTCTCAGTTGCCAGTCCTCCTGGACGAAGATATGAGGTCTGATGGGAAGGTATGCCTGGACTTGGTCAAAAATAAAAAGTCCTGATCAGATCAAATAAAGCCATACCTGAAGTTGGACAGATTGATGTATCTGAAGAGAATTGTAAAGTAATCCAATGTCTTACAGTCAGTGATAGAATCAGAGTTCAAACCAAGATTCTAAATCTTGCATTTATTTTTATTTGTTTTTCACTAAGATGGTGAAGTTCATAGTTACTGGCATCTCGGTTTTTAACTGTCTTAAGCATTGTCATAAAAGAATTCTCTGTTCTTTCATTCATTAAACTTTTGTTCTTTTATATCATGACTTTTGACTCAAATAAATAATAATGGATTAAAAGATGAAAGTCATAACTGTCATGTGAGTTGAAAACGAAGTTTATGTGTGATAAACTGGGGTAAGTCTCCAGAATACTCCAATACCCAAAAAGGCTCGTCCTCAGTTATTCTCTGAGTACTCTCACTATCTACAAATTTAAATCTGCAAGGCAAGAGTCTCTGGAGAGATACAGGGTCTATGCATTGTAATCAATGGATCCAAATTTATCTTTATCACTGCATATGGTCCCCCAACTACCACCAGGATTCATTCCTGAATGAAAAACCAGAAATAAGCCCTGAGTACTATAGGGCATGGTCTGACCAACTACTCCAGCCTCTGAACAAACATTTTTATGGAGGTTATTTTGAACCAGTGAAATTGAGAATTGAATTTAATAAAAGTTGATTACTTTGAGTCAAAAACCACAGCTTAAAAGAAATTTTTTATAGGAAAATGAGATGTGTCCTCATTTTCTACATTTTGACTCAAATTAATAGGTAGATTACATGTTCTAGTGGTTGTCAGAGCATTTGACTAGAACATTTTTCATTGGACTTTTGTTTTCTGAACAATTTAATCATATGCAGAAAAGGAGACTCTACTGACACTAATCTAAGAGAAAATATTTCACTAATGCAACTTGACTTCACAAGTGAACTACAGAAATAACCAGCATCACAAAACATAATTACAAAAGTGTACACTATGCTTGAAAAGCTAAAATTACCTTCTTGATGCAATGTTTCATCAATACATTCAATGGTATTAAGCATTCCAGTTTAGGGCAATGATATAGAGTTTAGCCAATTACTATTCTCTACAGGCAGAATAGTACCTTAGCATATCAAAATGGTTAATTCATCTCAATTGTGGAAAAACAACTCTATGTGTAGATATTTCAATATTGATGATGCTTCCAGAGAGACAGCCTAAGATATGAAAATTCGACCACAATCTCAACTGAAATTTGACTTATTGGGGTTACGTTAATGAACATGTTGTCATTGCTGATTTCTTCTATTTGAATTTGTTTCCCATTTGAATTTGAAATTAAATAATCTACCAACCCTAATCTGAGACTTTCCCTGGCAGAAATTTGCTGACCCTGTGCTCTTTGATTTTCCTCATTTTTCTGCACCTCTTTTCTTCATTGAAAATAATTGACCTCCATTTCCCTTACCTATGTAGTTCTAAAAATATTTTTATTTATCATTCTTGATGTAAAGACTACTCATAAAGCAAGAGGCTGGCCTCTTAGGCTATTGTAAGGCATAAAATATTAACGAGTAATGCAAATCAACAAGAAAAATATGACTTCTGAGCATGTCATGTGTTCCCCCAAAATACCTCATTTAAGCATGAATGATTGTGTAATGAACTGCATGGCCAGGGGGTACTAAATGAACAGGCAAGCAGCAAATATCCATGAAGTTTAGGTCACACAAATAATATTTGAATTACTACCATGTGACAAGCACTGTGCTATGTATGTTTCAAGAAAAAATTGTCATTCTGCTTGAGCACCTCCAGCAGCAAAATACTCATGAGTTGTCAAATATCCTTTTTATTTATCCATGTAATATAGTAAAATAAGTAAAATTATAGCACTCCTGACTATGCTCTATTAGACAATTACAAGTTTAAATATATCATTTAATTTGAGTATGTTAAGTGCCATAGGATGGAAATGCTTTTTTCTTTATATTATAGAATGGACATATGAGGATTAGAGAGGTATGAATATATGGCCTAGAACACAGCAAGCAAGTGTCAGAATTAGCTCTCCATAGGTATCTCATTCTAAATCTTGTATATGATTGGTCTGAATCCCATAGCCTTGTAATTATCTCAGGATTTACTGATTTATCAGAGTGTTAAATTTTAACAAACCAATTCACATTAGAGTGAGAACAATAGGAAATGGTCTGTTGAGTTACAAGTCTACTAACAGTAACTAGAGGACTCATATTCACTGGGCTTCCATATAAAGGAATATATCTCTAATAGGGGCCAAGTGTCCTGGAGGAATACATAGTTACATCAGGTCTGTAGTTGTAGGTCATATGAGATCCCATAAAATTCTGTTTTCTGATACCAAATTTATTGATGGATTTTTACAAATGACTTCTCAGGTCTAGATTTTCTTTTGTTCAGTGAGAAAATTGTACTTGGTTTGGTCTATGAATAATTTTGATTTTGAATTTATGAAACTGTGAGTTTCCAACTGAAATTTTGCCTGATTACCTGTTGAAAATAACCTTTGATGTATAACCAGACCTTTGATGAACAAATGAATAAATGTAAAAGTGTGAACTGATGAATATTGAATGAGGGTTCAGTTCAAAGATCTAGGCTGGGAGAATAAGATTTATCATGCTGCACCTAGCTTCCAAATTCCATGAAGCAATACTGAATTCAAGAAACTGTCCTCCTATCTTCACCTCAGTTCAATTGCATTTACACATGAACTTTAATATAAGATTATGTCAGTAATCAAAAAAGTCCTGCTTTGCCATTAGAGATGTGGAAATAGGGTCAGCTCTCAAGTGGAGAGATTTGGGTCCCACATTGAATTTTTTTATGCCATTTCATATTTTCTCAGCACCTCCAGCCCTCAATTTTGTTATGTAATGATTATTAAATTTTTAGAGCTGTGACCAGAGAAATAACACAAAAACCATCGACTTCTGCCTTTAAGATAGAATATAATACAACATTAATCAATTATGAAGTTTATTCATAGAAAACTTAAAGAAATATTTATATTTGAATGAAGAAAGAACATATTACAAATCAACACTTTTATGAGACTATATATCTGATGTGATTATATTATAGGCAACCACTAAATATTGTCTGAGCTTATGAATTATAGACTACAGATTATTATTACATTTAATGCATATATATTCATGCTTATTTTTCTCAAAAGATATTTAATTAATCAGAATTTGCATCTTTTCCAAAACAAGAAAAATTATTTTAGAAAGCACATATTCACAATGTTCAAGTCACTAACCTTTAAATCTTTAAATGTTTTATTTAATATTATTATCAATTCTTCCCAATAAGTTTATTACACTAAACTTGAATTGTATATTTCAATAGACTCTTACCCCTTGCATTATCACCTACTTTTTACATTCCTACTTCTGCATTTTTGAAGTATTTGTTTACTTTTGTTTGGTTTGGTTTTGCTTTTTTGGGGCCACACCCTGTGACACTCAGAGGTTACACCTTGTCATGCACTCAGAAATCGATCCTGGCTCAAGGGACCATATGAGAAGCAAGGGATCGAACCAAGGTCTGTCCTGGATTGGCCCTGTGCAAGGCAAACACCCTACTGCTGTGCCATTGCTCGGGCCCCTCAAGTATTTTAATAGTTATTTTACCAATGCTCCAACTTCTAAATATTTATTATGTTCCAAATGTACCTTTTAAAAATTAATTTAACATTTTAATTTTTTCTTTGCATTGCTAGACTTGAACTCAGAGTCTCATATTGCATGGCAATTGTTCTACTCTGAGCTTTATTTCTTTCCATTAGCTTTTTAACATAAGTAAACATTTAAAATATAAATCATACTATTAAGTCACAATTTATCTGGTATAAATTTTATTTTACCGGCAACATCTTGAGCTAGGAAAGGGCCACCCTATCTCATCATCTTGTGGTATGACAACACTGACTGGACAGAATCTAGCAAGGGACCAATAAGGAAGTTCCTTGACCAGGCCTCAGCTTTGGATTCACACAAAAACCAAGATTTCTAATCCCAGAGGTCTGACTTTGACAACTACAACTGAGCAGAACATCTGGAACCATGCT
Source organism: Crocidura indochinensis (assembly GCA_004027635.1). Lineage (NCBI taxonomy): Eukaryota > Metazoa > Chordata > Mammalia > Eulipotyphla > Soricidae > Crocidura > Crocidura indochinensis. The sequence goes on along the minus strand of PVKC010010685.1, from coordinate 13,499 downwards.
GAAAGACTATAGCCTAGGCTCTGACCTAAGATCTGAGCAAAAACCAAGTCCACTAACCACAGAAGACTGATTACAACAACAGTGATGAAACAGAAATACTAGAAATACAAACAAACAAGCAAACAAACAATACCCTCTCTTCTAGCCTTTGCCCTATGACCTACACAAATAGCAAGATCTTCAACTACAGAGGCAGGATGTCATTGCCCACACCTGAGCAGAAAGTATACTGGAACCATAAAAAGACTTTAGGGTGTGTAAAAGAGTGAGTACAGAGCCAGTAGTTGTTCCCATGGCAGTACGCTTCAAGGGTGGAGAAACCATGTATCTCTTAGGTCAAGGGAATTCCCATTCTAATTTTCCCAATGTTTACTGTGCCTATGCAAAAAGGAAAAAAACACACACACACAACCCTTTTTTAAGATGTTGCTTCTTGTCTGGGGCTTTTTTTTTTTTCGCTTTCTTTTTCTCTTTTCTTGTTTCTGCTTTCATTTTTGTTTTTTAATTTTTGTTTTTTTTTTCTTTTTTACTTCATAGCTGATGGTTTTGGTTGTTGGTTTAACTCTTTTTTTTTCTTTTTCTTAATCCTTTTTGTATTTTTTTGTTACTCCCTTATTGGTTTTTTGTTTTGTTTTGTTTTTGTTTTAGTCGTCTCATTTTATTTTGCTTTGTTACTTATTTATTCTTTTATCTTATTTTCCCTTTCTTCTTCCAAAGGGATACTTACAGCACCTAGATGGATTCCTTCATATTCCTTCTTACATCTCCAATATAGCCACATTACTGGAATCACGTTGATCAGCCTCATATTTGGAGGGAGAAAAATGAATGGTACCAAGACCAGACAGTTGTATGTCCATTTGGTGGAAATAAAAAATGATCAGACTTGAATACAGAATCCAAAGTCAACGACAACAGAAATGATACCCAATCTATATCAAGCTGTACATGGAGCAACAGTTGCACTAGCATTACGGGAGTAGAGGTAGGGGAAGAGGGATGCATGCTGGGAACAAGAGTGGAGAGAGGACAACACTGGTGGTAGGAATGCCCCTCATTCATTACTACTATGTGCTTTAAATATTACTTTGAAAGATTTGTAATTCACTTTGTCCATAGTAAAAAAAAAGTGTAAAATTTTTTTTCCATTTTCTAATTTTTCTTGTGTACTAGTTTGTGTGTCCAAAGCCAGTGAAAATTATCTTCTGCAAGTTTCTGCATATCTACCACCAGCTTACAGAAATACACATATGAAATATTTAGTTTTTCTCTGCTAGACTTCTAAGAAACATATTATCTATTAGACTTCTAAGAAACATATGGTCACTAGATTGTTTTTTATGTGAGTTTCTTGGCTATTTTCCACTTGAGTTATAACATAAGCGCCCTTAGAGCATATATTTAGTGTTTTGACATATTTCTTTGCATTTCTTTCCATTCTATTGTTAGTTGGCATATAGCCTTGGAAAAGAGTGAAATTAAAGAACTGAATTTTATAACAGACTTTATTTAAAGCACTAGTTATTTCTGTAAGTTTTATTCAAAGTAAATTTCTAGCTTTTTTCATTAGGAAAATTAAGAATTATAACTCCTTATTTGTGCATAGAACTTGACAACTCCATAAGGTCCCTTGTCGTCTCTATTGGCTACCTGATAGTGAATAGCTACAAACTCTTGTTGACACCTGCCGCTAGGTGATCTCCTCCTTTATTTCTTGTATTCTGCTTTGTGAATAGATTTGACAAATGGAAAAGTATAGTAATGGCAATGGCCAATTTAGTATTAAACCTTTAGATTTTTAAAATTTTCAGTTCTGATATCTTGGAGACCAGTTACTTTGCTTTAACTTGTTGTTGTTGCATTGCACAACAGACTACAGAAGACTGAAGAAAATATTGCTTAGAATCCATCTCAGTGTTCTAGCCCCTATTATCTTATAGGCAAACATAGTCACTGCATGAATTCAGCTGCATCAAGAGTAGAAAACCAGCCAGAAAGTCCAAACTACAGAATTATTATAAGTAATAAATCTATCATTTAAGGCTACACAGTTTTAAGTTAGTTTCTTGCAAAATAATAGATTTTCCTCACAGGACAGAGACCAAGGAGACATTGTAACTAGCTATGATGCAATTCATATTAAAATAGAAATATGACACTGGTGATAGAACTGAGTACTTAGAGCTAGAGATAATATAGCAGTAAAGCCCTTGCCTTATATGTGGCTAACCTAAATTCAATTCTATGAACTGCATATGGAATAGGCCTGATACCATTGGGTATGGTCCAAGTATCATCAAACAACAAAACAAATTTTAAAAAAGAAAGAAAATAAAGACTGGGGAGTACAGATAAAGCCATTAGTTTGGTGATTGCTATCCTACTAATATTAATTTTATAGCAATTTTATATATTATAATAAAGTAGGATATTAATATTAGAGAGTGCACTATCACTGTGACTTCCTACCTCATCTTGGTGTTTTTAGAGAAGTAGAGCACACCACAGTATCTACTACAGTCAGAAAGAAAAGTGATTTCTCTTCTTGTCTCTGCTTACTGTTTCATGTGTACCCTGGAGTTATTTTCATAACATGGGAGATCTACTTCTGACCTCACGGGACTATTTGTTACTTGAATGAATGTGTTTAATATAGGCTCAACACATGAACATCCCCTAAAAATGACTATTTTTACAACCTCTAGACTTTTCTTCTTGTATTTTATCTACATGAGTAAATAATTGATATTTCACTACTAAAAATGAGACAATGGTTACACCAGACAGTCTTCATTAGAACTCTGGGAAATGAGGCCAATAGAACATAGCAAGAAATTGCAAAGAAGGAAGAACTATGGAATATGAACATTTGGATGAAGCCCTAGGGTCTACCTTGTTCACCCCTGGAGGTTATTTTTACTAATTTGAACATCAAGCATCAGGTACAGATAAGCATAACCAAATTAGGATAGTGCAGAATATCCCAGGACGAAAGAGAAAGAGAAATCAAAGTATTTGATTTCTGTCAGATCCCAGGCTGTTCTGGCATCTAACTTGAAGCGCCATTCCTGACTTCCTAAAATTCTTCCACCCATTCCTTTAGATCCCAACACTCCTTGTTAGTACACAAAGCTGTTTAACCAAGATTTTATGCTTCCTCTCATCTTGACAAAACACAAATCAACTCAACAAATGATTTACCAAAACAAAAGACAACTTATTCTAAGTTATTGATATATTTTCAAGGTTTCCTTCCCTCGATTTCTGTATTTCTTTTCCTTTCTCTTTTTGGTCAACTTTACAATGCAATAGATTCAAAATAAAAGATAAATATTAATCAATATGAGCTATTTGGCTTCAGGTCAAATTTCTGAGTTTTATTCTGTCTTCTATTGTCAGCAGTGGGGAAAACAAAAGAGTGTATGGTAGTAGTGGTGATAGGAACCATGAGCTTGGATAGAGTAAAACTTTGTTTACATCTGTACCCAATCAGTGCATTTGTTAAATGTGGTAACTGAGAGAGAGAGAGAGAGAGAGAGAGAGAGAGAGTGAGATAGAGAAAGAGAATGAGAGTGAGATAAAGAGGAGAGAGAGAAAGAGAGAGAGGGAGGGAGGGAGAGAGAGTGCCAACAATTCCATCAAAGGAGGCCTCATGTTTCCTATGACTCATCCTTAGGAAGCATTTTTAAAATAGTTGTTCACCTTGTCACCTTCTTTGAAAATGGTCCCCCCAGTAGAAGAAGAGGCATTTATGCCTCTCACAATGGCTCTGCGGTTTATGGACTTTACCTACCATTTACTGAATAGGGATTTTGTGTCAGGAACACTAGATGCTTTGTATACATTAGACCATTCACCACCCCTCAGGGAAGCAAAGATGAATGTATCCCTTTGATTTTAAGATACACTTTTATTTAACATTTCTGAAACTGAGCTACGTTTTCTAACATAAATTATTATAAATCTATATAATGTAAAAACAATCTATATAATGACCATGAAGAGCAATTAGTTGTGGTCTAATCATACTTGTCACTTCGTTGACATAGAAGTTTGCTAACTTTAAAAGTAAATTACCCTACCAATTATTATTTCAGTTATGATCATTCCACTGATGGAAAAAGACTTTTCAATATTTTACCTTAAAATTGAATAGTTAAATGCCACTTATGGTGCTATTAAAATACCATACCTTGTGTTTTTACACAGGCACAAGATATTCCTGTTTAAAAATGGTTCCCATAACTGCTGAGTTGTGGCCTGAAAAAACGCTACTAAAAACAACTTTGTAAATCACAATGCCTCAATAAAAATTCCTCAGGAAATTATTTTTAGTGAAAAATAAAATAAGCTGCTTCTTTTTCATTGATATAGAATCTACTTAAGAATAAAATGAGAGGCCAGAGAGATATCATGGAGGTAAGGCATTTGCCTTTCATGCAGAAGGATGGTGGTTAGAATACCGGCATCCCATATGGTCCCCCATGCCTGCCAGGAGCAATATCTGAGTGTAGAGCCAGAAATAACCCCTGAGCGCTGCTGGGTGTGACTCCAAAACAAAAACAAACAAACAAACAAAAAAGAATAAAATGAAAAGTGATATTGTAAAATCCTTGTTATAATGTTGCCTCTTCATTAAATAATAAATGTAGAAGTGTTGAATATTAATTTTCCATATTTTATCATGTAATTCTCTAATACCAGCATTTCCTTTTCTTTGCTTTTATTTATTTATTTATTCAATTTTGTTTGGGGGGTTACACCTAATAATGCTCAGAATTTACTCTTTTAGGGCTGACTACTGCTGAGCTTGGGCGACTTAATGAAGTGCTGAACCAAGATTGGTCACTGAGCAAAGCAAGGCAAGGGCCCTACCACTGTACTATCATTCTGACCTCATCAACCAACCTGTTTTTTGAAAAAGCTTCATTGACATCTGGAAGCTCAGGAGCCTTGAACTCAACTGAAATATAAAGGCAAGGTCTCTTTGCATTTCTAAATACTAGAGCCAACACTACTGCAAGCAGTAAACGAAAATTACAAACATTAAACTTAAAAATATTCCTGTCAAGGATAAAGATTGGGGGCTGGGGAGAATCAGGGATGATTAGTGAAGGGATGTAGACACTAATGGTGGGACTGAAGTTAGATATTGTGTTAACAGCTAAGGCATGGTGCCTAAATAAAGATATTTAAATAAAAATTAATAAGCTTTAGGGCCAGAGAGATAGTACAGCGGTAGGGTGTTTACTTTGCACACCAAAGGATGGTGGTTCAAATCCCAGCATCGCATATGGTCCCCCATGCCTGCCAGGAGGAATTTCTGAGCGAAGAGCCAGGAGTAACCCCTGAATGCTGCCGGGTGTGAATCCTCCCCCCGACAAAAAATAAGATTGTGCCTTCTTTTTTGCAAAAAACATTTTGATATAAAATTTGAGATGATTATGTGATTGAAATATTGTTTATCACTAAATGAAGTTCAACTTCCTGTAGTTAAAATGATTCTGAAACATCTTGTCACTGTTATATTTGTTATATTTGTTTTTGTTGTTGTTATTATTGTTTCTAGGCCACCCCGGGTATCACTCAGGGTTTACTCCTGGCTATGTTCTCAGAAATCACTCCTGGCTTGGATGATCATATGGGATGCCGGGGATTGAACCCAAGTTCGTCCTGGGTCAGTGCGTGCAAGGCAAACACCCTATTGCTGCACTATCGCTCTGGCCCCTATATTTGTAATTGATTGCCATTCTATTGAGAAAAAATGATAGGGAAAGTTATGAATATTGACAATGCATGTTAATGTATTTATTTTGAGCCATTTCTTAAATGAGGCAAGCAATTATTAAATTCACAATGACCTCTCTCAAAGATGGAATCAAGAAAGTATGTTATCATGTAAAGTTTACAAATATAAATTATAAAGCACAGAGGTTAATTAGTTTGGCAAAGGTCACACAGAAATAACCAAAATTTAAATTAGGATATCTGACTACAAAGTCCTTTTCTTACTTCCATCTGGAGGATTATTTGATCTTTGTGGAAAAACATAACATGCTTGATTTCATTGCAAGGAGAAAGACAAATACAGTGATATTTGAACTAGAATTTACTTCAATACCCTGACTCAAAATTAAATTAACCACCTCTCTCAAAGTTTTCATAGCAACCTGTTTGAAACTTTTGTATTTTTAACAACTATTTGTATCTTTATGTTTTATGTACATTTATTTATATTCATTAAAATTTTGTATCTATATGATTATTACCTGATCATTTTCTCTGTGATCATTGTAGGTTAAATTTAGCTGTGCCTCTTATAACATAGATTCACATTTGTAAAATATACATAGTAGAATATCAATAAAGAGAAGTGAAATGGATGAATACTGCAATTAACACAATGCAGAAATATGCAAGTAAAATTTGAAAATCAATAACAAGATATAGGTATTTTTCTCTAGTTCTCAAAAATATGCATTATAGGACTCATATTCAATATTTACAGGAGACAGACATACCAATATATGTTGTCTAGGCTGCTTGATTTTGGATTCCTATATAGATCTTACACAAACAGCATTTTTAGTATATATGGACTTAAAAAACATTCAATAAATTGGAATAGATACTCTCTGAATACTCTTTCCATTTTCATAGTAATCTTAAAATTAAAAATCCCTTTCTGCTTAAGGAACAGAAATCTATTTTCTCATCAAGCATTATATCTAAAAGGAATAAAAGTACTACCCTAAGGATATGCAATCACAAATGCCAAGACAAAATACTATACTCCCTTCATGATCATTAATTTAAAAAAAAATGATGAAATTGATACTTCTACTGGGTCTAAAAATGTCAACAGACTATCTCAAAACTGGCCTCCAAAGTTTGTGTAAGAGAGCAAATAGCACAATTGGGGTGAGCAGTTTAAGGTGGAACTGATTGTATTCACAGTGTGATGGTTCTTGTGCCAAAGCGATAAACTTTGCAGCACATCCAGTAAAGGACCTTCTGAGGTCATTCAATCCATCTGCTGGCTCTGAGGCCCCATTTCAGCGGATTATTCCCTTTCTCTGTAAGAATTCACAGCACTTTCTCTTTTGCTCTGACTAACAAGCTTAATAGTTACTTTACAGAACATAATATGCCTCTTAGGGGCAAACATGTTATAGGAAAAATGCTGTAGCACTCAGATTTCAGATGTTGTTTTTTTTTTAATGGCTGGAAAGATTAAAGAAGAAAACTGAAGTTACGAATGAGAAAACTCAAGGAAATCTCAGACTGTCCCTGTAGAGAAAAATTATCCAAATGTTTGAAATGGGATCCACTGGTGCTGAAACTGGTTTATTAAACTCAGGTTGGAATCTCATGTATGTGAATGCCACTTTGCCTGGAAGTTAAAAAACAGGCAAATCTTGCTTTACCAGAAATGTAGCTAATTGAACCCCCCAATAAGATTTTAGAGGATGATCTCTCTTTTAAAAGGAACTAAGTCCCCTGATTCAATGTTTATTTGTAAATGGAATATTACTGTGAATACCATGTAAACCACTATGATTAAAATAAATAAAAAAGTTATTTAAAAAAAAAAGGAAGTAAGTCAAAAGAAAAAGCATGAGTTGGCTAAGCAGAGAAGAAATTCATTTATTTTTCTTCCTTGAATTTTTATCTACTGATCATATGTACAAATATCATCATGCAAAACATATTGATTCTGCTTTTTATAAAGACATTCTGAACAGTTTAAGATTTTCTGACTCTGTCCAAAGATATAATTGTAATCTGCAGATGCAATTGACCCAGGCATGAATATAAACTTTGTATAGGGGCCCGGGAGATAGCATGGAGGTAAGGCGTTTGCCTTTCATGCAAAAGGTCATTGGTTCGAATCCCGGTGCCCCATATGGTCCCCCGTGCCTGCCAGGAGCAATTTCTGAGCATGGAGCCAGGAGTAACCCCTGAGCACTGCCGGGTGTGACCCAAAAATCACAAACTTTGTATAAAACTTTTCTTTCAGGGTTAGATCCTTTAATGTTTTCCATTGTGTTCGTAATTAAGAGACTAGGAGTCAACATCATTCCCAAATCTCATTTCCATTAGCTTGGATGTGCTAAAAATAAAAAAAATAAAAAAATAAGTAGCAAGTAACAACAATACTAAGTTAATGGTGTGCTAGTCATGAACATGTGATGTAGTTCTTATATTAATAATTTTTGCAACTACTGAACATTACAGTAAAATTAAAAAATTAAAAATAATTATTAAGGGGCCTGAGAGATAGCATGGAGGTAGCGAATTTGTCTTGCACACAGAAGGACGTTGGTTCTAATCCCAGCATCCCATATGATTCCCGAGCCTGGCAGGAGCAATTTCTGAGCATAGTACCAAGAGTAACCCCTGAGCGCTGCCAGATGTGACCCAAAAATAAAAACTAACAAAAGATCTCAACTAAACAAAAATAGCTAAGTCAGAGGTCTTTGAATATGTGGCATCTTTGCATATTTGAGTCTCAGCACCAACTTGTCCTGAGAGTATTGACAGGAACAAGCTAGCAGGAGAATAAAGCTAGATATAGCCTCAAAAATCAAGAGGTGTGTGCACCCAAGTAAAATAATTTTTCATAGTCAAGTGATCAATAAGATTAAACAAAGAAGTTTAACATCCATAATTATTGGCAAGACACAAATCAAATCAACAATATTATTTTACTTTACACCTGTCAAGATATTGTTTTATTGTGTTTTTTAAGCTCTTTTTTTAAAGAATAAGAGTTTAAAAAAATACAGTAATAACAGTGTGAGAGTGGCATTGTTTGCATAGGCCCAGCAAAATATGGGGGGAAAAGTCTTAGCCTAAATACAAGGAGACTTTACTCCTTAAGTTTTCTGGCATAAGACCGACTCTGGGCTTTAGGCATACTAGATTGTCCAACCTCTGAGTCATTCTCTGTGGTCCCGATGAAATTTTTTTGCACCTTAGCTGTTATTGGTGTCAGGTTCCTGTAGTTAAAGATTCTGGTTTTCTGCGCATTTCCTTCATCGAAGTCAGGATGATGTGGAGCATCCTCTAGTTTCACCTTACCAATAGATGTGGAGAGCCCTGGCCTGCAAGCAGGTTATTGCTGTTGCTAAGTCGTCTGGGTGTTAAGAGAACACTCTTTGGAGTAAGTCAATGCCAGGGTAGCGGTAGGGTCTTCCCTGAATCTGTCAAGATACTACCATAAAAAAAAACTATTAATGAGAATATGAAGAATTTGAAGATTTGCTATTAGTGATAGATAGACCTATATAACAACTATAGAAAGAATTATGAGAGTTCTCTAAAGAAATTAATGTTTGATAAACTACAATGTGGTATAAACACTTCACAGTATTTGTTCAGAAGAATTGAAATCAGAATCTCCAAAAATATTAACCTTCTTATCTTCACTATAAAACTATTTACAATAGACATGATGTGGACACAGCCTGAATATTAAACAACAGGTGAATGAATATAGAAACTAAAGTTTCTATAGATCAGGAGATACTAGTCAGTCTTCAAAATAAAGGAGAATATCTGATATTTGTATGAACCTTAAGCTCATTATTCAAGGTGAAAAGTAAAAACAGGCACAGAAAATTAAGCACTGCATTCTTTTTTTTTATTATTTTGGGTCATACCCAGTGATGCTCAGAGGTTACTCCTGGCTATGCAATCAGAAATTGCTCCTTGCTTGGTGGATCATAGGAGATGCCAGTGGATCGAACCATGGTTTGTCCTGGGTCAGCCATGTGCCAGGCAAATGCCCTACCACTATGCCATTGCTCCAGCCCCAACTGTGAATTTACTAATCAACTGGCATTATTATCAGTTAAACAAGAATAATAAATTGCAGAAGTCTACTGTATAACACTATACATATGCTGGTAATACTAGAAATGCTTAAAATTAATAATGAGTTTTATATTCTTAAAATAAAGAAGGTAGATTTGATATTTGGTGCCAGGATTAGGAGAGAAAATGTAAGTGAAATAGATTCATAATTGAATTCCAATTGGCATTTTCTGTATATGAAGATTTGTAGTATCTCCCTCTCCAACTTCATATGTTGAAACCTTAACCCCAGAGTGATGGTGTTTGAACCAGTGTGCTGGTGTGTACTTTGATTGGTGATAGGGTGATGATGACTAAACCCTTATTAATGCTATTAGCATACTTATAAAAAAGATCCCAGAGAATTTAGCTCCTTCCTCAATAGAGACCAGAATATGGCTCTCTCCAGGAACCACCATGCTGGTATCCTGACCTCAGTCTTCTGGCCTCCAGGAAGAACTTAGTTTATAAACCAGCCAGTGGGAGGTGTTTTGTTATAGAAAATTAAGTAAACAAAGGGAGACGACAAAGGAAATTTGTGAGCTTCCATTTTCTTATGTCTAACGCAGGAGTAATAATATCTATCTGATCTATTTCAGATAATTTTGTGAAACAAAGTGGTAAATATGCAATTTTCTTTTACATAAATTCATAGCAATAATGTGGTTATTTAAATCAACAATATACAATTCACATTAGACTCTCCTACTAACTAAAGTCTTTTGCAATAAAACAAGGATTGTTGACCTTCATTGGTGTGATGAGAAACTGCTTCTTGAGGAATTTGGTTTCTTGGAATACATACTAAGAAAGGCCATTTCTAGTGTTAAAACTCCCAGTGCAAAATACACAACTTTCAACTCAAAACAAAATGATATCACAGAGACAGAAGAAAAGTAAGTGGCACATTTTAAATTAAATCTCATCATTCTCATTTACATTCCATAGCTCTGCTGTTCAAAATAGAGTCAGTAGATTGATTGAGTATACATTTCCATGGGCATCTCAGAAATATATAAAATCTCCAGTTCCACAAACCTACTAAATCACATAGCTTGGGTGGAAACAAACCAGGGCAGCCCTTGGAAAGTTGTTAATATTCAAGTTTTAGAAATGCTTCCCATAAAAACCCACAAGTTTTGAATAGTGGCCAGATAAGCTGTTGGGTCATGAGATTATCTGGGAGGTTGGTGCTTTGGGCTTTCAGTGTAATCCTATCTCTGATTACTTCAGTAAGACCAGTTCCTTATTTGATCCATTTGATGCATAAAACTAAGAAGAGTTATGTATACGAGATACTATTGAATCAAGCTCTTGAACAATAGAGTCAAGAAGAAGACACTGACTTCCTTATGACTGCTTCCAAATACATTCAAACATTTCTCCAACTTCCTCAAAATGAGTTTCACAAAGCTTTGTCAAGGATGAGTCCTGACAAGGTGTCTATGAAATAAGATCTCTGATTTCAGCTTCTTCCACAATAGAACTGCTACTGAGAAGACGCTTCACCTTCTAGGCCTTAGTGTCCTCATACCAAACAGATAAAGGAAGATAAGGTATTATTTTTTCCATCAAAGCAGAAATTTTTTTCATCAAAGCAGACTTTTATTCTGACAAGGGAGTGCCTGGCATTAGCAAAACCAGACTAGAGTCTTTCTTTGTTCTATATTTCACTATATTGTTCAGCTGCTTACTTCTTTCTTATCTTCTCTGTCCATTGTCAAAAAACATGCATTCTCCAAAAAAAAAGAGCATTTTCTATTTCATTCATGGATATTAAGATAAAAATATGCATAAAATTATATAAAAAGACAGAAAATACTTGAGTACTCAGTTTTGGACAGTCAAGTTCTAGTCATCATATTTTCTTAACAGTTTAATGAAATCTAAAAATGGACAAGAAAAGCAATGTGCACAGTATGCACACATAAGATCCAGATAGGAAAAGTTAATGACTAGAGGGAAATGAACTATTACAAAGAAGACAAAGAAGCTGATCCTTAGGACAAAAAATCCTACATAAAACCTAATCATTAGTATGAGGCATACTAATAGCAGCCAAAGCTACATTGAGTGCAATTAACCTAAGGGTTCATGAGGTTTGTCAGATGCATTTCTGATCCTACAAACTGAAAAAGGACTAGAGTGAGATAGAAACTGCTGATCCAACCTCCCCTGGGGTTGGTCACACCTAAAAGTTCTCTTTTGATACTGCCCACCTGTACTTTAGAGGGGAAAACAGGATGTAGCACAAGGAAATTGAAATACTCCTACAATCTCTCTTTTAAACTTTTCTATGCATTCCCATGAGGGTTCATGCTGGATTATGAAGTATCTTAGAGTCACAGAGGGAACATTGTGTAATCCTTTTCCACATTTTGAGACTCAAAGGAGCACTATGGGCCTCACTCCAGAAAAAAAAGTATGGATGAATCATTATCACTATACACAATTTCAGATGTACACAATTAATAAACACCACACACACACACACACACACACACACACTCACTCACTCACACACACACACTGATCATATACAGACTCCTGCCCTAGGTGCTCATATCATCTATCAACTCAAAGAGTTGTGACAATTCTTTTTGTCTCTCTGAACTTTGCTGGTTTTATAAACTGTTGATCACCAGACCTTAGAGTCTGAATACATGTTATTACATTTCCAGAATCCTTATTACCTTCAGAGCTGTAGCAAGTTGGAAACTTAATTGTATACTTATTGTGGTCGAACAGAAAGAGTAAAATATCAATTATTTTAATGTGGTAATAATGATATGACTATTATAGTAGGCTGCTTACATACAGAACAATCCTCTCAAATGTCTAATCATGTGCATATCATTTTATAGTATAATTTCTTCCATAAAATGTAATAAACTATAAGAGAAGAAAATGAAATTACCTCCATAGCCCTTTAATTATCCTATACACAGATTGAAAGGCTGCGAAGTAAGTTTTGTCACACACACAATCTCTGCTTTACTTCAGACACATTGGTCACATTTTAGTTATTTTATTCTTTTAAAAAATGTTCATATGAAATTCAAGATTGTTTAAGAGGTTGCAGATAGTTTGATGTCTGATTCATGCTGCTTACTGTTCTGGCTCCATGCATATTTATGTATTGGAAACACAAGTCTTTATCCTCCACCAACATCTCCAGTACTAGTAGTCTCTTCCCTCCATGAGTATTTGGGGGAAATATCTCTTTAAAATAAAGGGATAAGCAGATTGTGTTTCAATCAGCCTATCAGTTTAGGAGGAAGTGAATTTAGAGTAGGTCCGTGCCATTATTCAGTAACTCTCTCTCCCGCGCACGATCTCTCTCTCTCTCTCTCTCTCTCTCTCTCTCTCTCTCTCTCTCTCTCTCTCTCTCTTTTACTACTTTTTTATTTTTTATTAAAGAGCATTGTGAATTACTAGCCCTTTATAGTTGTATTTCAGGCATATACGATGGTGAATTAGGGCCATTTTCACCACGAGTGTAGACCTCCCTCCACCAGAGTTTCCAGCATGCATCTCATATCTCTACCCTTAGACCTCTAAATGTAAGCAGTCCATTTTGTTTTTAGATTGTTATAGTTTAGATCTCTTGATTCTATTGTTGACTTTGGCTTGGGTATTTA
>PVKC010010684.1:0-25491 GCA_004027635.1 Crocidura indochinensis | reverse complement strand
GTTTCCACTAACCACTAATAGGCCATGGCTTAAAATTTAAGAAAGTCAGCTCTTCTACTGTTTTAGTATCACCCCACCCCTAAAAAGCAGCAACAGTAGAGTAACTCAGAGAACTGACTTTATATTCTGATGCCACTCCTTATGAGACATTAGTCCTAAGAATGTCAGACTTCTTTGTTTTGCTTTTGTTTTGGGGGGCACATCCAGTGGCACTGATTACTTCTGGTCTGTGCTCAGGGTATGTGGAAATGGAAACACATACCCTGCTCATGGATTGGCAGGATTAACATCATGAAAATGGCAATACTTGGGGCCCGGGAGATAGCATGGAGGTAAGGCGTTTGCCTTTCATGCAAAAGGTCATCAGTTCGTATCCCGGTGCCACATATGGTCCCCCGTGCCTGCCAGGAGCAATTTCTGAGCATGGAGCCAGGAGTAACCCCTGAGCACTGCCGGGTGTGACCCAAAAACCAAAAAATAAAATAAAATAAAATAAAATGGCAATACTCCCCAAAAGCATTGTACATATTTAATGCAATCCCTCTAAAGATACACATGACATTCAAAGAAGTGGATCAGGCACTTTTGAAATTCATTTGGAACAATAAACACCCTAGGATAACTAAAGCAAACATTGGGAAAAAGAATATGGGAGGCATTACTACAAAGCAATAGTTGTCAAAACAGCATGGTATTGGAATAAAAACAGGCCCTCAGATCAGTGGAATAGGCTTGAATACTCAGAGAATGTCCCCCAGAAATACAATCATCTAATTTTTGATAAAGGAGCAAGAAATCCTAGATGGAGCAAAGAAAGCCCTCTTCAATAAGTGGTGTTGGCACAACTGGCTAGCCACTTGCAAAAAATTGAACTTAGACCCCCAGTTAACATCATGTGTGAAGGTAAAATCCAAATGGATTAAAGACCTCAATACCAGACCCAAAACCATAAGATATATAGAACAACACGTAGGCAAAACACTCCAGGACATTGAGACTACAGGCATCTTCAAGGAAGAAACAGCACTCTCCAAGCAAGTGAAAGCAGAGATTAACAGACGGGAATATATTAAGCTGAGAAGCTTCTGCATCTCAAAGGAAATAACGCCCAGGATACAAGAGCCACCCACTGAGTGGGAGAAAGCATTCACCCAATGCCCATCAGAAAAGGGGCTAATCTCCAAAATATACAAGGCACTGACAGAACTTTACAAGAAAAAAAAATCTAATCCCATCAAAAAATGAGGAGAAGAAATGGGACAGATACTTTGACAAAGAAGAAATACAAATGGCCAAAAGGCACATGAAAAAATGCTCCACATCAGTAATCATTAGGGAGATGCAAATCAAAACAGCTATGAGGTACCACCTCACACCACAGAGAATGGCACACATCACAAAGAATGAGAACAAGCAGTGTTGGCGGGGATGTGGAGAGAAAGGAACTCTTATCCACTGCTGGTGGGAATGCTGTCTAGTTCAACCTTTATGGAAAGCGATATAAAGATTCCTCCAAAAAGTGGAAATCGAGTTCTCATAAGATCCAGCTATACCGCTTCTAGGAATATACCCTCGGAATACAAAAATACAATACAAAAATCCCTTCCTTACACCTATATTCATTGCAGCACTATTTACCATAGCAAGATTCTGCAAACAACCAAGATACCCTTCAACAGATGAATGGCTAAAGAAACTGTGGTACATATACACAATGGAATATTATGCAACTGTCAAGAGAGATGAAGTCATGAAATTTTCCTATACATGGAGGTACATGGAATCTATTATGCTGAGTGAAATAAGTCAGAGAGAGAGAGAAAGATGCAGAATGGTCTCACTCATCTATGGGTTTTAAGAAAAATGAAAGACATTCTTGCAATAATAATTTTCAGACACAAAAGAGAGAAGGACTGGAAGTTACAGCTCACCTCATGAAGCTCACCACAAACAGGGATGAGTTTAGTTAGAGAAATAACTACATTTTGAACTATCCTTATAATAAGAATGTATGAGGGAAATAGAAAGCCTGTCTAGAGTACAGGCGGGGGTTGGGTGTGGAGGAGGGAGATTTGGGACATTGATGATGGGAATGTTGCACTGGTGATGGGTGGTGTTCTTTACATGACTGAAACCCAAACACAATCATGTATGTAATCAAGGTGTTTAAATAAAATATTTATATATATAAGAGTGACCTTAGCTCACAAGACATTTCTTCAATCATTTCCTTCCCATATTTCTTCCTTGGCTCGTACTTGCACTTTGTGAAATAAAGTCCTAGTTTCAATAATGTGTCTGATCTGAACAGGATGGCAACTATTAAGAAACAATTCCAGGCATGTTCACAGTAATTTCAACTTGATTATTGACAAGAGCTATCTAATCAATGTAGAGCTCAAAAAAGAATTGCCACTATCAGCACTTGAAAATGTTCAATAGGATAACATATCTGCTTGTGTTCATGAAACCAAAAATCAAAAACTTGTTTTTATCTTTTTTTTGTTTTGCCTTCCCTCATTGTTTACAAAAATATATTAGTCAACATCAATAAGTATGCCCTGGGTGCCTTGTAACTCTGAACCGATATGGCACATTGGTAATGCATTAGAGGCTCTATCTATTACTTCCTACACGATAGAATACTATAGCATTAGCTTTTACCAACTAAATTATATGCATAATACATATCACTTTTGTTCACTACAAAAATTCAGTGAATAGTTTTGAGAAGGTGAATTCCCCATCGCTTTCTTGCAATGAGAAGTAAGGATATTCAATATCAACTCATTTCTTCAATTGACTCTGAAGAGGTTAAAAGTAGTTGTTTTTTTATCCCTCAAAAGGCATCCTTGTTCTTCTGCCAGCCCCATTAACCATGCCTGCTCTATCCTTCCAGTTCAGGTGTGTTGACTCAAAATCCAACAGCATTTTACAAACATTTTTGGAACATTTCCAATTTCAAGGCATACAGCTCATTGGGGGCCTGCTTTGACTCCAGCGCTGTCTGATGCCATCAGGAAAAGTATTCTTTACAAAAATGAAAGGTATTATTTTCATACGATATTCCAAAGAGATCAGTAATGATATGTGCAAAGGGAATGAAATGATTCATGGCTGCCCACTCAGCTCCCAGGGAAGTTTCCAAAGCTGATGTTGAATCATTCCACACGGCAATTGGCACAAAGACCTTGGGAATGTTCTGATTGCAAAAGCAGCCCTCTCACTTTCCTGAGGATAGTGATGGATGTCTCCCCTAGAGGACCTTGGCTCACTGGAAAATATGGCATTTGATAAATATTTTGAACACAGATATGTTTTCTTACTAGGAGTGTAAGTGTGCATTTCTCTGTGGATAGCTAATGCAGTTTTGTGAGCTGAAACATTTACTCTTAAGGTACTGAGGCCAAGTGTTAAATGCTCTCTTGTCATCAATCCTCTAATGAATTACTCTGTTATATTTAGTGCACATTTAAGCCTGCACACATACATACACAAACACACATCTGATAAGAAGCATATATTTTATGAAACTGTATCAAGTGTGTTTGTGGACTTTTTAGGAACCACAGATATTCCCTCTAAATTACCAAAATGCATGCTCATTTCCTTCAATGACTTATTTGAAATAGATTGTTGGTTGACATCCAATAAGTATTGGCAGGTTTCCACCTTCCCAAGCAGCACCAGGGCAATTACAACTTGCTGGCATTCTTTTTAGCAGTTCAGAAGGGATACCAAGAATTAAGCACTCAAAAAGATTGAATCATCCTTTCACCCTTGAATGTACTCACTTCCTTTGGTTCTGGCCAGAACTTTGTGGAAGATATTTTTGTGAATTTCCGTTGTTGGTATAAGATGGGAAAAAAAAACAGAAGGCTTATACCCAGAATTGGGTTGCCACAGCAGAAACAAATAATCCTTCTCACCCACAGCATTAGTAGGAAGCAGTGGTGGGGTGATGGATTAAGCCATCGCTGTGGTTTTTCTATCTCGTTGGTGCAGAAATAGCATATATCAGAATGTAATATAAATCAAATCACACAATATCTTTTACCTTTCTCAACAACATGTTTAAAACCCTCTTTTTAAAATGCCCACAGAGTTGGAAAGTTAGTACAAAGGTTAAGTCTTGCACATAGCTAACCATGGTTCGATCCTCAGTATTACATCAGGTCTCCTGAGACTCCTGACCAGAATCACCACCAGAAATCATGCCTGAGCACAGAGCCAGGAGTAAAA
This sequence comes from Crocidura indochinensis, assembly GCA_004027635.1. Taxonomy (NCBI): domain Eukaryota; kingdom Metazoa; phylum Chordata; class Mammalia; order Eulipotyphla; family Soricidae; genus Crocidura; species Crocidura indochinensis. The sequence continues at coordinate 21,249 of PVKC010010684.1, read as the reverse complement.
ATTGAGTAACTCAGGTGAGGTCCAATTCCCCTCCCCCAAACAGATAATTTTTAAAAAAGTAAAACACAGCTCTAAATAGGCTTTATTCTTCAAATTCACAAAAGAGCATTCAAAACATTCTTCTGGCATACCATTTTGATGTAAGATATTGTCCCAGATGATCTTTAAAGGGCTCACCTAGTGAGGGGGAAAAGATAGAATCTGCTGAAGAGTCAAAGCAGGATAATAATCTAAAAGTAAACGTAGTCACAAGAAAGATCATATTTCCTTTTCAACTAAATGATGAGCATTAAGTCCTCATGTGCTTGCACCCAAAAGATTGTTCTATAAAAGCATAAAGAAAGAATAGTGGAGTTGGGTTGGTTCGGAACAGAAGAAGAGAGAGGGATAGAAGTGACTTGAAAACTAAGGAAGTTTTATCAAGAAGTTGATTATGTTAGATTATTCTGACTTAGGGCGGAACCATAGCACAGAGGTAGGACATTTGCCTTGCATGTGGCCATCAGATGGGACCCGGGTCTGATCATCGTTGCGATTTCCTTTTTGCTTCGTTTTGTTTTTGGGTCACACTCGGCAGCACTCAGGAGTTACTAAGTCACTCCTGGCAGGTTCAGGAGGCTATATGATATTTCGGGATTCAAACCAGGTCCGTCCTGTGTTGGCTGTTTGCAAGGCAAATAAATGCCTTAATACTGTGCTATCGTTCTGGTTCCGCTCATTGCGATTTCTGAGCACAGAGTCAGAAGTAACGCTTGAGTGCTGTTGAGTGTGGCCCAAAAAGCAACAACAACAACAACAAAAATGATTATTCTAACAGCCATTAACCAACCACTACAGATATTTGACGCTTAAGCAATAAGCATTTGTTATCTTGTAGGTTTGGAGGCTGAAAGTCTAAGACTCAGGTGCTGTTAAAGTTGATTTCTCCTGAGGTTGCTTACTCCTGAGATCTCTCCCTGCTAGAAGCTGCCTTCTCACTGCTTTGTCCTTACCTGGTACTCTTGCTTCCTCCTCTTTTTGCACAGGTACAGTCCCACACTAAGATCTCATTAACTACAAAATCTTGTTAAAATTTTGGGGAAATAGATTTTTTCCCATAACACTGATGAAGCATCTACTTTAGACGTTCTTACTCATATGGACCCCTGGGAGTGACATGTGTGTCATTTTTAGGGTGGGTAGGAGACACCAAATTAAAATTCAGAAACTCTCCTGGAAGTGTGTCTGGTAAATTTCCATGAGCACTCAACAGGAAAGACAGAAATATTCAGTTCTCTGTCATCCACCACTAATGGGAATGTTGTCTGGTACAACCATTGTGGAAAATGGTGAGGTGTCCTCAGTAAATTTATAATTGATCTGCTCTATGACTCAGCAATTCCATGTTTAAGTATCTACCCCAAGATCTTAAAGACTTTGATTCAAAATATTCAAAGTAACATCTACATTATTCATTGCTGCATGAATCCAATAGAGTCCATATCATAGCTAAGAAGTATAATAATTAAGATATGGATGGGCTCAATCTAGATGTCTAATCACAGATGAACAGATTATGAAGATATAAGATATGTATATATGCACAATGGAATATTATGCAACTGTAAGGAATGATAAAATGATGCAATTTCCTACAACCTGATTGGAACTGAAAGATACCATATTGAGTGAAGTAAGCCAGAAGACAAATGCAGAATGGCATCACTTATCTGTGATATGTAGAATTACTGGATGAGGAAACATAATGTAGTAAAAGCAGATTTCTAGATTACCTTTGACCTCAGACTTAGAGAAGAGGTCAGAAAAGGAAAGAAATCAAGGTAAGAAGATGAGAAAGGCAATGAGGAACAGGGGCTGGATCTTTGGTAATATTAGAGATGTTAGAGAGTCATCTAGCTATAATCCAAAGCACAGCCTTGACAACATTGAAAACATGAGGTCAAAGCTACAACTGTTAAACTTTGTCATTTGTCTGGGACAGGGAATTGTCCTGTGTGAGGAGGTGGAGGGATAATGAAAAATAGTTGTGAGTTGACACTGGTGGTGGGATTGATGATGAACTCTTATATTCCTAAAATACACCTATAAATAACTTACTAACACAGTTTTTAACTAAATAAAAAATATTTTAAAGGACTTTTTAGTTCTCAAATCTTCAGTAATTCCATGTAATTGATGTCTTTCTTCATTCTGATTTTATAGTCACATCATAACTAATATTGTCTTTATAGTATTGTTTCCTATTCTTTAAATGAGTACAATCAGAATTATATAACATTAAGTTTAACAAAACTTAAACATTAAGTTTAACAACACTTTGTTGAATTAAATAACCCCCTAAAGTCTTACTGTGAATGGGCTAGGACATATATAACAAGCAGTCAGGGCACATGCCTATATGCTCTTGCTCTGAGTTTGATTTCTAGCACCACATAGTCCCTCAGCATTGCCAGATGCAGCCCTGGAGGATCCTAAGCACCATCAGGTATGGCCCTGAAGGCTCCCAAACTACCAGGCTGGCACAGGTAATGCCCAACACTGAAGACCCAATCAGCATCACATTTTCAGGCCCTTTCATTGAACCACCAATCCAATTGACTGAGAATTGCTGTGGGGCCTATAGATAATCTAAGAACTGTTTTGGAGATTCCCCCCAAAACAAGCAGGTAATAAACAAACAGTGTAAGATAAAGATTATAAAATATGGCATATATATGTATATAATATATAAAAGATTATAAAATATGTGGGTAGCAGAGCAGGAGCCCAACCCAAGAGAATCCCAGTTCAAATTCCCAGCATACCATATAGTCCTGCAAGCCTACCAGGAGCGATTTCTGAGCACAAATCCAGGAGTAACCTCTGAGCACCCCTGTTTGTGACCCAAAAAAGCAAAAATAAATTTAAAAAATGTTTTTAATATTTATGTTGATTGCCTATTAGATGTTATTTGGGATATATTGGATTAAAAATCAACATGTTATTAAAATTAAATTTTATCTATTTTTATTGTTTTTGTTTTGGGGCCACACCGGAGGACCTAGGGGTTACTCCTGACTCTGTGCTCCAAAATTGCTCCTGGTAGGCTTGAGGGACCACATGGGATGCCGAGGGTCTAATCCAGGTCAGTCCCTGGTCTGCCACATTCAAGGCAAACACCCTATCAGCTGTGATAAAGCTCCAGTCTATAATTTCAGCTATTTCTTTTTTTTTTTTTTTTTTTTTTTGGTTTTTGGTTTTTGGGCCACACCTGGTGACGCTCTGGGGTTACTCCTGGCTATTCGCTCAGAAGTCGCTCCTGGCAGGCACAGGGGACCATATGGGGAACCGGGGGATCAAACCACGGTCCGTCCAATGTTAGCGCAGGCAAGGCAGGCGCCTTACCTTCAGTGCCACTGTCCGGCCCCAACTATTTCTTTTTTAAAATGACTATGAGACAATTTAATAATAAGTGTTACTGTAGCATTTTTATATTAGTTAAACCATTCTTTCAAATTCTCTTAACACACTTTTCCTGTCCAGCTGCAACAGAGAGTTTGTCTAGAAATAAAAGCCAGGATCCCTATCATCCTTTAACTCCATGCCATGGTCACATCAAGCTGGATTCAAACACATCTTAACTTAAACGTACTTGTATGTGCTGGTTAGGAACAAAGTATTATCACTAGAGTTCCTAGACTTAAATAGTTGTGTTTTTATTTCTTGACTGTGTATCCACTATGTTGATGCTAACACAAGAATTTTTAGAGTTTAAAACAAATAATTTATAAATAAGCAAACAACATGAATCTGGGTATTGCCTTAAAAGGCAAAAAACTATTTTACCCTCTATCGTTGGTGACTCTTACACAAAAGCTTTCCATAAAAAGAGTTGACATGCTTACAATTATTTTATCATGGAAAAGTGTACGTTATTAAAGGGATTTTAGGGAGCTTGAGTTTAATATACTAAAGATTGTTAAGTGATTGAGAAAAATCTTGGTCTAGATGACTAAATTCCTTTTAAATAGTTTATGAAATATTTAGAGCATGGAAATATATAAAAATTAACAAGATTAAAATCTTTGTATTCACCAGCCAGCTAAAGAAATTAAGCATACCAGATAGGCATAGTACCCCTTTATTTGCAATAATGAAAACCACAGTTTCAAAAAAGAAAAGAGAGAGAGAAAGGAGAGAGAGAAAGAGAGAGAGAGAGAGAGAGAGAGAGAGAGAGAGAGAGAGAGAGAAAATGCCTGCCCCAGCGACAGGCAGGGGAGGGTGGATGGGAGGGAAACTGGGGACATTGGTGACAGGAAATGTGCACTAGTGTACATTCTATGACTAAAACTCAACTATGAACAAATTTGTATACATGGTGTTTAAATAAAATAATTATATTAAAAAAGAAATTAATCACTTTAAAGTTAATTTACTTAAGCTTTTGCTTTAAAAAGTCTCTTCCACCTCCCAGAGTAACGACTTATCTAAATTTCACGTTTAGCATTATTTTCCTGTTAGTAAGAATGTTAATACCACAGGAGTTGTTTTGTAAAGCTGGTTTAGTAATTTAAAATTTCCTCTGCTATTTTGACTGCCTTAAAAATACTTATTCTGAGTGCTATATAGCAACCTAAACTCCCAGGTCACATTTGGATTTTATGAGTACTTTTCCATTAAGGAAAAGAAGGCAAAAAAAAAAAGTAGTATTAATTTGTATTATGATTCTGATTATATAAGAAAGAGCTGCTGCCTCGTGAAATAAAACTGGTTAGATGTTCAGACTGGAACTAGAGAGGTGGAGGACTAAAAGAAAATTTATTTCATTTAAAAGTAAGTAAGCAGACACTGGAAATTACATCCAAAATTTTGGCACACAAAAAAATCCCATGAATGTTAAAAGGTTTTCCAGAAGAGCTAGCAGTGTTGCTTCAAATATTCCCAGGTGAGGGCCTGAGCAATAGTCTATCAGGTAAGGCATTTTCCTTGTGCATGGTCAATATGGGTTTGGTCACCAGTGCCCCATATAGTCCCTTGTGCCTGCCAAAATGATTCCTGACAGTAGAACCAAGAGTAAGCCCTGACTTGCTAAGGCTGAGGGCCAAAATCCTAAAAATAAATATTCCCAGGTAACTATGACACATTTTCTTTTCTTTTCTTTTTTTTTTTTTTTTTTGGTTTTGGTTTTTGGGTCACACCCAGCAACGCTCAGGAGTTCCTCCTGGCTCTACACTCAGAAATCGCTCCTAGCAGGCTCAGGGGACCATATGGAATGCCGGGATTCAAACCACCGTTCTTCTGTGTACAAGGCAAATGCGCTATCTGCATGCTATCACTCCAGCCCGAGAAATTTTCTTATTCCTGCTATCTTGACTGTAAATGTCCAGAACCTCCCTAGTCTCAATTTATTCCCCAAATTCTAGCTATATTTTTATGGAAGGTAAAAGTTAATAACTGTATCTTGTTAATAACTTTCTCTGTATGATCTACATACTCAGCCATTACTAAATTTCAGCCCATTTTGGTTTACAAAACAAAGAATCAGTGTACTTTTCTTCAACACAAAGTCCACTTTGATAAATATGAATTGCTCTTTGCCAGATACCATTTTTAAGTTTAAAAACAGAAAGATGACTATGACAGGATTTCTCACCCGAAGGAATGTATGTGCTAGTGTGGATAACACAGAAATCAAAAAGACTTATTCAATAAATATTTATTGAGCACCAATAAACTTGTGACATGTGCTAAATATAAAGTTTGAATAGTAAACCTAGAAGTTCTTGAAACAATCTTCTCTAGCTACAGAAAAAACTCAAGTCATTTCAAAAGCTTTGTCTGATATGTTGAATGCAAATATTTTCTCCCATTCAGTTGGGTGTCTATATATCTCACCATGAGTCCAAAAAGAATATAATACATGTCTTTAAAACATGAGGTCCAAACCATAACAATCAAACTTAAAAATGTTCTTGTATAATTAAAGGAGGTTGTGAAGGTGGGTGAGAGGAAAAGTAGAGACATTGGTGGAGGAAGTGGACACTGGTTATGAGATTGGTGTTAGAAAATTGTATTCCTTATTCCTCAAATATAAGTAACTGTAAATCACAGTGCCTTAGTTTAAAAAAATTTTTTAAACAGATAATTTGTGGCCAGAGAGAAAGTACAGTGAGTAGAGTGTTTGCCTTGTACTAAGTTAACCCAGGCTTGATTCCTGGCATCCCATATGGTCCCCAAAGCCCACCAGGAGTAATTCCTGAGTTAATGAACCAGGAGTAACCCCTGAACACAGTCAAGTATGACCCCAGAACAAACAAAACAAAAAATGATAGCCTCAAACTAGAGGATGGGGTGAAGGTAACTTTACCTTAAATTCTGAAAACCAAGTAAAAAAAAATTTCAGCCTGGCCAGCTTAGGCAATAGTTAAAAAGGTACGCCTATATAATTTCACATTTAGAAAAAAAAAAAAAAAAGAAAGAAAAACCATTAATTTAGCTAGTCCATCTTTAATAGTCACTGAGAGTTTTCAAATTCAGCTTAAATACATTTTATGTGTAAAATTAAGTAAGATATATGCAAGTTCATTTTCTTTGGCTCCTTAAATCTTTCCATGTAATAATTTATCATTAGAGAAATTTATAGAGAGTGGGGTGAGCACAGGTTTTGGAGGCAAGATGCCCAGGTTCCATCCCCTGCACCATAGTTCCTGAGCATCATCAGGAGCAATCCCTGAATACAGAACAAATCAAGTGTGGTCCTTCTCCCCCCACCCCGCCACATCCCCCCAAAATTTTTTATAGAGAGAAATGTGCGAAGGACAGGAAAAAATAATAACAGCATTTGAGGACTGTCAAAATGTTTCTTTTGGTTCTTTCTGTCCAAAATAATAAAATGCATCATTTTATAAAAGGGTAGGTATTTAGGAATAAAGCTAAGTGGCTATCTTGATAATTAATACAGATTTGTGTGTATGTTTCAAAATACATATTCATTAATGTCATTTCAACAATGAATTAAAAACATCAAGAGGGGCCAGACCGATAGCACAGCTATAGGACATTTGCCTTGCATGCAGCCAACTCAGGGCAGACCAGGGTTATCGATCTCTGGCATCACATATGGTCCCCTGAGCCTGCCAGGAATGATTTCTGAGTGAAGAGCCAAGCATAACCCGTGAGCATGCCTGGTGTGGACCAAAATTCAAAACCAAATAAAACCATCAAGAAAGTACTCTGTTAAGTCATTAATATTAAACCTTTTTAAGGCAAATTTCTTAGATTTGATATCCCATTGTTGTCTCTCATAAAGATGTTTAAAACTTTAAGCATTTGCCATAATAATGCATTATTTTTATCTTTTGCTTGGTATGTAAGATGCCACTATGCTCTATTGCACAAAAAAGGTACTCGTGCTCAGCTCACTAGCCAGCTAGTAATCAGATATACATAAACAGACAAGGAAAAGTTCATAAATAATGATAAAATCCTATAGTGGAGGTACAATATTTCATGGAAATGCAGAGCAAGGGACAATTGGTTTGATTGGATTAAAATAATGCCAGCTACAGGAAAGAACTATCTTTCAGTGGAAACCTTGAACTATAAATGAAAGAAGGTATGTCTGCTGTCATAGTTTTTATTTAGTAATTGCTAATAATTTATATAGTTCACTGCAAGCTCAAGGTATATATCTTGAATTTCCAGGGGCAACCTCATATAGTATCACAAAACCAATGAATTGTTCTTTTTTGGATGAAAAACTAAGTAACACCCTCAATTTAAAAATATTCATGCATAAGTATGCAGTTTGGTAAAATCTAAAAATTTAGATGCCAGAGAGTGCTTGCCTTAAAGAGGCTGGTCCTTCTTCCATCCCTGGCACCACATATGGTCCCCCAAGCACTGTCAGCAGTGGTCCCTGAGCACAGAATCTGGAATTCAGCCTTTATCACTGCTACGTGCACACAGAAACCAAACTTCACTTCTCCCCCCACAAAAAAATAAAGACCTGTCAAGCCAGAACCCATATAAAGAATTAGAATATAGGAGCTGGAGAGTTAGTTCAAAGGTTAAGATATATACATGACTGACCCAGGTTTGATCAAATGGCCTTACAGGCACTGCATGGTGGCCAGGGTATTATTCCCTGGCATCAGCACTGCAGTGCTCTCCTGAACAACACTGCATCCTTGGGTCCTTGAATTGAAGCTTCATCCTAGACAGCTAGCCAGGAATTACCTGGAAGGTCCCTGGGACCTCTTGAGAATCATTTAGATTGTCTTTCTCCCGACTACCCCACCATCTGCAAAAGAAAAAAAGATCGGAATATGACCAGCTTTGCAGAAGACTGCTCATGCTCTTTCCACTCACCAATATCCATCCAAAGGCTCCTGGTTTCTTAACAAGAGAAATTATTCTGCTTCCACATAAATACATCCCTGCAGTGTTTCATCTGGCTTCTCTCACACATGAGATTCACCCACTATCGTTCTGTGTAGGGTAGATTGTCTCATTGCTTTGCAGCATTCCTCTGTATTGATGCACAATTTACTTATCCAGTCCACTGTTGAGGTGTGTTTGGAGGGCTTCCAGTTGGAATACATTACTGATAATGGTGCTACGGGCATTCCAATGCACGTGTTTTAGTGAAATATATATATATGTGTTTCCATTTGGCTCACTTTTATTTTGTGTGTATCTGGTAGAATCATTGGATCACAGTTGTTTGATATTACCAAATAGTTTCCAAACTTATACTAACTTAATGTCTTTCCACCAGTTTATGACAGCTTCATTTGCTTCTTATCCAATACTTTTTCTATTTTCCATCTGTTTTATTTTAGCCATTCTGATAGGTGACTGTTATATTTTGCCTGTTATTTCTTACTAATTTTCAGGAGTTCTTTACATATTCCAGATAAGAAACTATTGTTCTAACTTTCTAAATTGTTTCTTATGATGAACAGCAATTCTCAATTTTCAAATAGAATTTCTATAATTTTTCTTTTATGGTTAGCATTTTTTTGTGTTGTCGATGAAATCTTTATCCACTTCCATGTTATAAAAAAAGTTTTTCTTTTTCTTTCAAAACTGAAATTCTTTTTTATACTTTTCACATCAAGAACTTCAATTTATGACTTTTTAAAAATCTGTTATAAGGTTAGAATTGATTTTGTTCCCTGTATGGAAAGCCAAGGTGACTCAGAACCAGTTTATTAAAATTGACATTATTTTTAATGGCATTAATATGCATTATAATGCCTAAAATCAAAAGTAATTCAGTTTATTAAATAATTTTTAATATTTTCTGTCATTTGAAATCTTGGTGAATTTGTTAGGATAATTTGTGGGGGAAGTGATTAATTCAAGTTTCAAGAATATAGAAAAACATAAAAAAGAAGTGAGTTAAATGCTACAGATTTTAAACTAAAATCTTTTTATTGTGACTCTACTTTTTCCATTTTGTTCAGAAATCGCACTGGTTTTAACAATTCCCATTTCAATACCAAAATCTCCTGGTTAGACTAATAATTGAAAAGTATCTGAAATATAAGACAACAAAATGGATTGAAATGTTGGCACTATTACCCTGAATGACTACCATTTTCATATGCAGCTACCACTGCTTGCTATCACTGTGCATTACTTCTTTGAAATTCCATTTGAAAAAAGTGATTACTCCATAATCAACGTATCAGTAATCCTTGAATACTTTATATTGTCATATATCTTCTGCGGAAATTTGAGAGAAGTGTTGAAATTATATTCCTTGTAAGATTTCTTATATAAATAGTATACTCTGTTTGCTAAGAGTTGCTATATTTAAGTGATTTATATATGATATTTTTACTTCTTGGCAGTTCCTGCAATTATTATTTAAATGTTCATTAAATTGTTGGCCCAGAGAGATAGCACAACAGGCAGAGCATTTGCCTTACGTAAACACAGCCATCCCAGGATCAATCTCCTGCATCCCAGATGGTCTCAGGAGCCTGCCAGGAAGTCATAGAGTAAATCCTGAGTGCCACTGAGTGTAGTCCAAAAACAAACAAAAATTGTTCATTAGTTGTGAAAAAATAAAATTTGCTAAGTACATCAACAACATAAAAAAGGTTAATGGCATAGTATCCCATATCCAGCTTTTTTTTTTTAAAGGATACTTTCAGAGGAAATTATAGGAAACGGTGAAAATATATGATGAAGGTTTCCACTGTCTTACTGCACATAAGACAGGGAGGGCCCACTCACATCCTCTGTGAACATCCTGGATCATCCTCCTGCTTCCTATTACTCAACCACCACTGCTAAGTACAACTTATCATAAACTAGAACTCTTAGATATTGACTACCTAAAGATATTGACTGTTCCTTTTTTCTTGAATCTCTTATTCTTGAAAACAGAATTTGAACCCCAGAAGGTTTTCTGTGTCTCTCACAGGCCCACCACACTGCCAGTTTATAAAGGAAATACTGAGTACTACCATTGATGGAACCTTTGCTAGAACAAAGCTTCAGATCTATTTTAATGCATACTAAAAACAGTGCAAATATATACCTTATTGTCCATTATTAAAAGCTGAGGGTTCTATTGCTTCTTGTTTTTATTATCTATTTTTAGAATAAATACTAAAATTTTGAAATAATCATTATAATATTTAAAATAAAAAGAAGTATCTTTTTTCTTTTGGGGGCCACACCTGGGAGTACTTGGGTTATGACATGATTCTGCACTCAGGAATTACTCTTGGCTCAGAGTTTCTTAGGGATGCCAGCCAGGGATTAAACACAGGTCAGGTACAAGGCAAGCACCCTACCAGCTGTACTATCTCTTCAGTCTCAAAAGAACTAAACACTTTTGAAGCAATGATCAAGTACACCTTGATCCTTCAGATATGGAATTTGCAGAGCTCTCAATGGGTGAACACAGCCTTTCCCAGAGGGTCACACACAGAGAACCTCCTCAGCCTGGCCATCAAGCTTTCCTCTGAATGTCATCTATATCTCTATCCTGTCCCTTATCATACAATAAACTTGAATAGATTAAAATATTGTCATTTTTTTTTTGTTTTGGGGTCATACCCGGCAGTGCTCAGGGGTTACTCCTGGCTCTATTCTCAGAAATCACTCCTGGCAGACTCAGGGTACCATATGGGATGCCGGGATTCAAACCACTGTCCTTCTGCATGCAAGGCAAACACCTTACCTCCATGCTATCTCTCTGGAGAGATAGCACAGCGGTGTTTGCCTTGCAAGCAGCCGATCCAGGACCAAAGGTGGTTGGTTCGAATTCCGGTGTCCCATATGGTCCCCCGTGCCTGACAGGAGCTATTTCTGAGCAGACAGCCAGGAGTAACCCCTGAGCACTGCCGGGTGTGGTTCAAAAATTTTTTTTAAATATCGTCATTTTTAATAAACCTTTTCATTGTAAAGCTATTTTTCTAATCTAGCCATTTAATTCCAGTAAATAATTTATCTGTCTTCTATCGAGTCTTTCTGTAATTCACAGGAATTCCTTCCTTTCCTTCCTTTCCTCAAGATCATGTAGAAATACTTGTGTAAAATGTATTCTCTAATTATTTTAGAGTTCAGAGTATCTCCACGAGTATGCCCTGAGCACAAGGCTGGAAGCAGCTCCAAAGCACTACTGAGTGTGGCCCCAGACCCAAGTAAACAAATAGAATAATAATTACTATTTTAGAACAATATTATGTTCCTTTGCTCTAATTTTTATTTTTCTGTCTTATCCCATACGAATTTATTACTTGTGTGGAAAAATTATTTTCACAAACTTTGAGAAGCATCAGTTTTCCATTTACAGTTCTAGTAGCCAGAATTCCAATATGGTCTTCCTGGACCCAGCACAGGATCAGCAGAACTGCATTCCTTTCTAGAGCTTGAGAAACAAATTATTTTCCTTTCCTTCTGCAGCATCCCCAGGCATCACACACTAAGTACACAGCTTCTCCCTTGAAAATTCTTCCAATATTGCATCTCTTCAACAACTTCTGTTTTCCATCATCCACATTTTCTTGGACCCATCGAATTATTTAAAATAATCTTAATGCCTTAAAGTCAGGTGGCTATCAGAATAAATTCTATCTTCTAGCTTAATTCTCCTTTAACATGAACTACAATATTTTCTCACACTTCTGGGATTAGAAAATATGTGTTGAGGTGGGAGCATTAATCTACCTAACACAACCATTTTTTCTATACAGAAGGGAATTCTTATTTTTAAGCAATATTCATTTCTTTTTAAGCAATTTAAAACTTCTTAGTTCTTTGTTTTTCCCTACCAGAAATAGAAAAGAAGTTAAAAGAGTGTTAAAATTTTGATTTGAAAGCCAGAGAGATAATTCAAGCAGTTGAGTACATGCTTTGCATGCTGAAGGCTCAGGATTGATCCCCGTATCACACTGATCTCCCACATACTACCTGAGAGATAGTGTCCCAATGCACAGAGCCAGAAGTAACCACTGCATACCACTGGGTATGGCATTAAAAAATAAAGATATGTTTGTTTCTGATATTGTAAAATCAAACATGGTCCTTATCTGGCTGTAAAGCATTTATTAAATAAGATAGGAAAGTATATACCTAAACAAAGCAAGAAGCTAGACATATTATTTAACAATTCATGATTCTATGAAACTTGGGTCTTATAAAGTGCATAAATTGACTTCCCATACATAGTAAAAGTGAAAAAATACTAAATTATTTCATTTAAACAACATTCTATGAAGACAGAATTACAGAAATTAAAATAGGTTAGTAGTTGCAGGGGTTTGGGAAGAGAAGAAAGGAAGTAGCCACAAATGAGTCACAGGAAAGAGTTCCCAGTTGGTGATATAACTGTGCTGTATCTTGATTGCTAGTGATAACTGTACAGATATATACATGCCTGGTGCTAAGATATAATAGAATCACTCAGGTATGTTTTAAAAAATTGAAAACCTGGGCTAGAAAAGGTAATATAGTGAAAACTCACTTACTTTGCATTTGGCTTAGCCAGGTTTGAACCCCAACACCACATAAGGTCCCCCAAACACTACCAGGTGTGATCCCTAAGCAGAGAGCCAAAAGCAAACCAAAAGAAAAATCATATGCAGGGTCAAAGAGATAACTCAGAGGACAGCAAAACATGTTTGCATGAGGGCAAACCTCTAAAATAAATGTCTATTTGCATTATCTGTGAAAGGAAATACTAGAATGGCTAACATGTATTTTGAAGTTGCTTGTCCTAAACCTTTACCTACATGTTTTAATTGCAGGGCTTCGTTTAATCCCATTGTAACAACACAGAAATAAAATTTATATCACAGGAAAATATAAATATAAAAAATTAATGAGCTGCAAATAATTTAAGACTCTATATCTGAGCATACTACGTACTATGTAACTATTCGTTTATTCCCTTAGGTTACCACCTAGTCAGATGCTTACATAGAAGTGATTTGGGTATCCAGGATCTTGTTAGGGGTCTGGGGTGAAAGTATATTACTAAAATATTTGCGTAAGAACCTTATGAGGCTAGAAACATAACTCTTAAAATAAATAATTACCTCTTTAACTTTCCAGACTCTGTAAATTAGTTATTAAAATAACACACCCAAACTATGCCTATTAAAAAAAACTTTTTTCTAAAAAGAATGGCGCCATGTAGATGAAGCATAATTATTGTTCTTTGGAGTTGATGTTATTAGGATCAACTTTTTTATGGGGATGATCATGTGTAGACCTACTGATCTACTTTGACTTATTTCTGATCCCATAAATTAATCCTGAGTTCTTCTTGACCCTGAAAGGAGAGGCTTGCTCCCCACATCATGCAACAGTAAGATTTGGGCTTCACTTTGAACACAAACGTCTTCCCTCCCAAATAGATCCTTATCCAGGATAGCTCTTCCACTGCATACAAAGTCAGCGGATTGGCATCATTACGGCATCAAGAGTTGGTGGGAAGCCATCCCCCAAGGGATCTTTAGCAATACCCTCTGTAAGGCTCTAATTAAATGTTATGTATTAGATCTTACATACAAATCTACTTCCTTCTCATAGTAAGCAAACTTCTTTTCATATTTGGTGCCAGGAATAAATTCAAGGGCTCTTACATAGGATGCTTGCATTTCACCTGCATCCCCAAACCCTCTGTAAGCTACCTGTTTTCAACAGAGTGCCTATAGTTAAGTTATTTAGTGACCTTTTTTCATACCTGCTATATTCACATCTAAATGTTTTAAAATTCACATCCTAAAATGTTTTAAGTCACATGAATTGAGATTATAAATAAATTTAGGTCATTTCAGTCAAAAGATCACAAATCATGCTTTCTTTAAAGTTTTACTTAGTCCTTCATTAAAAACTTTTGACACTTCCATGGGTGTAGAAGAAATTTGGTAGTATTTCCTTGTTTCTTTCATCACTTCCCCAATTTATCCAAAAGGGAAGAGGATTTTGTTGGTTTTCATTTTCTGCTATTGAGTTTCTAAATCTTTGATAAAATTAGCAATTAACTTTTTCCAATATTACAGCAAGCTTCTGAGAGTGTTATCCAAAGTATGTTCTAACAACTAGTAAATACAAATAAAATTAGCATCTTCAATACACATGGAATAAATTTGACTTTGTAAATCACAGGATTTGAAAGCTATCAGGGTCCTCAAAGATTTAAAATCACTAGTCTTCTGGGGTCTTAATCCTTTTGAGCAATGAGTGTAAGTTTGGACTCTCAAAGTAAAGCCCACATATTAAAAGGGGCCGGGAGGTGGCGCTGGAGGTAAGGTGCCTGCCTTGCCTGCGCTAGCCTAGGATGGACCACGATTCGATCCCCCGGTTTTGTATATGGTCCCCCAAGCCAGGAGCGACTTCTGAGCATATAGCCAGGAGTAATCCCTGAGCGTCACCGGGTGTGGCCCAAAAAACCAAAAAAAAAAAAAAAAAAAAAGCCTATAATAGAGAATCCAGAGCTATAATAGTACAGCAGGAGTACTCTTTTTGGTTTTTGGATCACACCCGACAGTGCTCAGGGGTTACTCCTGGCTCCATGCTCAGAAATTGCTCCTGGCAGGCACGGGGGAACATATGGGGCACCGGGATTCGAACCGATGACCTTTTGCATGAAAGGTAAATGCCTTACCTCCATGCTATTTCCCGGGGCCCCAGCAGGTGTTCTCTTATTTTGCATGAGGTACACCCAGGTTCAGTCCTTAGCATCCCACATGGTCCCCCAACAACCACCAAGAGGAAGTCCTGAACAAAGAGTCAGGAAAAAAACTTAAGTACTACCAAGTGTGCAGTATGTGTGTAATTACAAAAAACATTTTCAAAGAAATTTTCTAAAATTTTTGTGTGTCTGTAATACATTTCAGAAGATTTCTAATAATTTCTAAATGCTGTGGAGGGGGGAACCTGTTTTTATTAATGTCTTTCTCAGTGACTAAGGGTGTTTTGAGGGGTATATTTGTTTTTATTTTGGAGCTATACCTGGTGTTTCTCAGGCTTACTTCTGGCTCTGTTTTCAGAGGCCACCGTTAGTAGTACTTAAGAGACCGTATACAGTACTGGAGATATAACTTGAGTCAGTTGGAGGCAAGTTAAGAACCTTAAGCCTGTACAATCCAGACCCCAGTGGCTGCTTTAAATGAATTAAATTGTTCTACTGCTTGTCTCATCACATAAGAATGTTAGGCTCAGTAATATTAAGAAATATATATATGTACTCATTATGTCTTCAATTTTTAATGTCTTTTAGTTTGTATCAGTAGCCTTCTCAAACATGGTCTAATCATTAGCAAGAATTCAAATTTTATACTAAATATACTTGAAATCTACTTTATTTCATAATCTTTTTTTTTCTTTTTTTTGGTTTTTGGGTCACACCCGGCAGTGCTCAGGGGTTACTCGCGGCTCCATGCTCAGAAATTGCTCCTGGCAGGCACGGGGGACCATATGGGGCACCGGGATTCAAACCGATGACCTTTTGCATGAAAGGCAAATGCCTTACCTCCATGCTATCTCCCGCGCCCCCATAATCTTAAGGAACCTAAAATCATGAAAAATGTGTTCATCTGCTTGATCTTTTTGAGAATTTGATGATAAGTAATAACACCAAAAGGTTTTTAGTTTGGGTTTTGAATCCTAACTGAGACCACCTCTTTGAATTTTCAGAGAAGACAGTTGAGGTCCCACAGGTTACGACTTGGCCAAAGCCACAAAGCCAGATCTAGACCCTAAGTGTAAAATAAAATGTTCTGACATCTAATCAGTGGGGGTTTTAATTAGTTCGGAGGCTGCTCTTTCTGCATTCCTACTGTAAGTTAGGCAATATTATAAGATCTTTAAATATATTAGCTCTAAACTTAAAAACAGCAACACAACCCCCTCCAAGTTAAGAATTATTATTATAAAAACATGAATCCCTTTGAGGGATTAATTAATTTGCCCAAGTTCTCAGAGTGAATTCAACATTAGAGCCAAGATGCAAATCCTTGTATATACAAACTCCAAAAGGTGATGGGGAAGATTACATTCATGATTTTACTTTCTAGTTCTTAGATTTAAAATTCAAACACTCTGAGGTGGACAGAGCTGATTTATTGGTAAGAAACAAATAAATCAAATGGAAAAAAAGTGTTATGTCAGTCCTAACCTTGAGCTGTCCGGTAGTAAAGCCCCCAAATTTCCAAGCCCTACACGTCACATTTCCTTCTGACCCATAATATGGTTAAGATAAAAGTAGGAGGTTCTGTGCAAGATTTCTGCACAAATAATAAGTCCCATTTCCTAGGTCCACGACCTTTACTACAATGCAGAGTATGCACTCCCAAACACTGTGATAATAAATTAGACTCTTCGACCAATAAGTCATAACCACAGGGTCCCCAGCAGGAAAAACAGAACTCTAATCATTGGGTCCATTTCCTGGCTGATGGGGGCAGGGAGACATGGGACAGCTTTCCTGAGGAAAGCAGATGCTTGCAAAGGCTCGGTCACCACTGTGACTCTCAGACTGAAATAATGCTCATCAGTAACTAGGTTAGTGTGGACTTACTCCACTGAGAATTTTAAAAGCAAATGTGAAACAGCTTGTTGTTTATCTCGCCTTACTCCAAAAGGAAGATCAAAAGGGGGCTTATCAGGGCTGGAGACAGTTTATTTCCATCTCAGAACAAAAGACCAATGATACCATGTCCTTTCCTTTCCTTTGAGGTTCCTGTGGTTGTTCCTTTCCACTCCCTTTCCTGATAGGCAATAATATCCTAGCCATTAATTTTGTATTTTAAGCAGAAAAAATCAATTTTTGAGATTTGTCTCATTTATTCTCGTGACAAGACTGACAGAAATAGCATCAAGTGGCTGTGGAGAGTAAGAGATTTATGACACCTTGTTAGATATTCTTTTCTGACAGTTGATGGGACAGAGAAGTAAAGTCACAGTGAAGTAAACCAGGGACAAGCTTGAAAAGCAGATATGGAACTGTGAGATGCTCCCTAAGTTATTTAATCTAGAAAAGATTTACAGATATGGAACTGTGAGATGTTTCCTAAATTATTTAATCTAGAAACAATTACAGACCTTTGCATAAGTTAAAAGCAGCCCTAAAACGTAGGATACTTGCCTTGCATGCAGCCAACATGGTTTGATCCCCAGTCCTGTGAGGAGTAATTCCTAAGTATAGAGCCAGTAATAACCCCTGACTATTACCATCTGTACCCCCCAAAAAAAAACCAAAAAAATGAATAAAATTGCACTACTGAATATTCAAATTTAAAACTTAATATCCAAATACTTAATTTAAATATTCAAATTTGATTGGACTACGAAATATTCAAAATTAAAACTCTTGGACCAGAGAGATAATACAGGCAGTAAGATATTTATTTGTTCTGCGTGTGATCACCCTTGTTTGATCCCTGTTAACTGCATCCAGTTCACTAAGCACCACCAGGGGTCACGCGTGAGCCTGGAGTAGCCTCTGAGCACTACTGAGTGTAGACTCCCTCCCCTATTTAAGACAAATTTTTAAAATTCTTAATAAAGAAATATTCTAAGAGTATTTGTTCTCTTTTGCTTAATAAAGAAAAACATTAAAATGTACTTTTAAAGGACCGGAGCGATGGCACAAGCAATAAGGCGTCTATCTTGCAGGTACTAGGATGGATCCCAGGCATCCCATATGGTCCCCCAAGCCGGGAGCGATTTCTGAGAGTATAGCCAGGAGTAATCCCTGAGCATCACTGGGTATGGACCAAAGCCAAAAATATATATAAAAAAAAAAAGCACTTTTAATGTATTAGAAATGACTTCATGACTCCTGGCTCAGTAGTATAGCACCTACCTCGCCTCACTTAGGAGGTCTTAGTTTCAGTCTTTAGCACCACACAGTCTGTGCAGTACTTTTTAGATATGGTCCAACAACATTAGCGCAAATGGAGAGTTAGTACCTGTAGAGACATCACTTGTGATAGAGCGTATTCAGGAGAATTTCTAGCCTGATGCTTCATTTTCCATTCAACTCCATCCAGAAAATAAAGGGAAAACAAGGGTTTGTTATGTTTTTTTTTTTAATACAAAATAGGGCTAGAGAGATAGTATGGAGGTAGAGCATTTGCCTTGCAGCATCCCATATGGTCCCCCAAGCCTGCCAGGAGCAATTTCTGAGCATAGAGTCCAAGTGATCCCTGAGTCCTGCCAGGTGTGACCCAAAAACCAAATAAATAAATAAAATACACAAAATAACATTCTATATGGGCTAAGTGAATGGCATTCAGTGTATACTCTCAGTCATGATAGACAAAACTGTTCGATTGAGTGATGCAGAAATACAATTTCATTTTTGCCTCCATTTTAAGTCATGATTTCAGTAAGGAATTCTGCCCACATACAGGTTTTATGGCTAAAATAATCCACGCAGAGAATATCATTTGCAGAATTCTGTTCAAAACTGTCTTGTGGTCCTTATCCTGGAGTTAAGTCACTAATCTAGTGGCAACTGTAATTATAAATTTATCTTTATAGCTGCCACGAAGGCTTGTATCATTGCAGGGTTTGCGTGGAAAGCAGTACCCTTGTTAGTGCAACAATTAGGCAACAAATAACATCATTGAAATCCAGTGGATAAATACCAAACTCTTCCCCTCTGAGAATCCATTCAGTTCTAATCTATAATCCTCTGGGAAATGAGTGTAAGCACCTCAGGTAAATCCAAGAGGAATTCTTGCCCAGGTCACCCACATAATATATGTAATTCTGTGTACTCAGAATCATTTACTAAAGAGTCCCCAAATCCCTAATATAATGATCAAATTCTTTTGTAACCTTTGAGAAAAGGTCTCAACCAATTAGACTTAATAGAATAGGCACTATTAAGACAGAAGGAGCCAAAGCATAGTCTCTCACACTTAGCCTTTGAACCTTTTACCCCACTTTTGATCCCCTAGTAACCATCTTCCAAACTATCTTCTTGTTGAGTGTTTACCCTACACTGCATACAAATTCCTTCTACTAGAAGAGTTCTTTTGTGCATTTCCTCTGGCTGTGTAGTTCAGTACACTTGGAGCCTTTTTATTGTCCTTTCAGAAGTCAATCCTTTTTCAGGGCTTTGTTTCCTTTGAAAGGAGATGAACTGAACAACATTTCTCTAAGTCTTCCTTTTCATCATATGGAAGTGAGTTTATAGCTTTGGAAGCCTGCCTGCTTTCCTACCAGCTCAGGCAAAGAAGGAATCCTCTCAAGGGCCACAGAGCAGTCAATTCTCTAAAATCACTCAAGTAGCTGGACTCAATGTGAGGTAGAAAGTCTGAAGAATTTAAAATAGTCAAGTACATATTCAGAGGCATGTTTGAAAATAGCAGTGCAAATAAGTTGGTTTATTGAACCACTTGAGAGAAGATAACTTAATGGAGCAGTGAGATCAGACAAAGAAACTAGTTATGATCCCACCATTGGGTGAAAAGCAGTGATGGTTTGAATTAGGGTAATACCAAATTAATGGAAGATATAATGCAGAAGTTGACGTTAGGAGACCACAATCATATGATGGTGGTCAGAAAAGATACCAAGGGGCCAAAGAGATAGTATAGCAGGTAGGGCATTGTTCTTGGATTCAATCCCCAGCATCCCATATACACCCTGAGTGCCACCAGAAGTGATTTCTGAGTAAAGAGCCAGAAGTAGCCCCTTAGCACCATTGGGTTGCCCCCCCCCAAAAAAAACAAAGAATGCCAAGGTTCTAGCTTCTGGGTCCAATGAGTGGCATGAATAATAGGCCATGAATAAAATCCAAAAAGATAATCTACTGAATAGGGATTGTTATGTAACCATACTCTTCTTTTTACTCTTCTTTCTTTTATTTCTCTCTCTTGTTTTTTATTTGTTTGTTTGCTTGTTTTTGTTTTGGGGTCACACCCAGCATCACTCTTTGTTACTACTGGCTTTGCACTCAGAAATTGCTCCTGGCAGGCTCTGGGACCATTTAGGACCTGGGTCAGCTGCATGCAAGGCAAATGCCCTATGTGCTATCTGTCTAGTCCTCTTTCCTTTCATTTTTAGAACAGCTAAAATACTTTTAAATAAGAGGAAGAAAGTTGGAGTACTTACCCTACCCAATTTATGTTAATGTTCTTTTATTTATTTGTATTGGGATTTGGGGCTATACCTGAAAATGCTCAGGGTCACTCTTGGCTCTGCACTCAGGAATCACTCCTTGCAGTGCTTGGGAGACAATCTTGGATATCGAAGATCAAACCCAGGGTAGTTGTTTTATCTCTACAGCCCCTACCTGATTTATTATAACACTACTAAAATCAGTGTAGTGTGGTATTATATAAAGATAAACAATTAGGCCCAGGGATATATATCTGCATATATGCACACACATGCATGTCCCTTGTATATGAGACCCTCAGTTTATCCTCTGCACCAAAAAAATTTGTACCAAATGGCATTTTTTTGAAAAAAATAAAATCAGTGGACAAATGAAGAGCCACATGTATAGTCATTTCTACAGGAAAATTTAATAAATAAATAATATATGTATAGTTTTGGTTGTATTAGAGACTGAATTAGAGAATTTGAAACTTTACATGTACAAAGCAGTGCTCTTTATATGCTTTCACTGAGGTACTTCCCTGGTGAAGGGGTAATATTTTTAACGAATGACTATCTTCTTTAAAATGTAGACATATGCCAGGAGCGACTTCTGAGCGAATAGCCAGGAGTAACACCTGAGCGTCACCGGGTGTGGCCCAAAAACCAAAAAAAAAAAAAAAA
>PVKC010010683.1:0-25490 GCA_004027635.1 Crocidura indochinensis | reverse complement strand
CCTGCTCCAGGAAATAAGGGAGGATACACGGAAATGGAAACATATACCCTGCTCATGGATTGGCAGGATTAACATCATTAAAATGGCAATACTCCCTAAAGCATTATATAGATTTAATGCGATCCCTATAAAGATACCCATGACATTCTTTAAAGAAGTGGATCAAACACTTATGAAGTTCATCTGGAACAATAAACACTATAGAATAGCTAAAGCACTTCTAGGGAAAAGGAAAATGGGAGGCATTACTTCCCTAACTTTAAACTGTACTATAAAGCAATAATTATCAAAACAGCATGGTATTGGAATAAAGACAGACCTTCGGATCAGTGGAATAGGCTTGAATTCTCAGATATTGTCCCCCAGACATACAAGAACCTAATTTTTGACAAAGGAGCAAGAAATCCTAAGTGGAATAGGGAAAGCCTCTTCAACAAGTGGTGCTGGCAGAACTGGTTAGCCACTTGCAAAAAAGCGAAAATAGACCCCCCCAGTTAACATCATGTACGAAGGTGAAATCCAAATGGATTAACGACCTCGATATCAGACCTGACACCATAAGGTATATAGAACAACATGTTGGTAAAACAATTCATGACATCGAGACAAAGGGCATCTTCAAGGAGGAAACTACTCTTTCCAAACAAGTGGAAGCAGAGATCAACAGATGGGATTACATTAGACTGAGAAGTTTCTGCACCTCAAAAGAAATAGTGCCTAAGATACAAGAGTCACCCACTGAGTGGGAGAAGCTATTCACTCAACACCCATCAGATAAAGGATTAATATCCAAAATATACAGGGCACTGACAGAACTATACAAGAAAAAAACATCTAATCCCATCAAAATATGGGGAAAAGAAATGAACAGACACTTTGATAAAAAAGAAATACAAATGGCTAAAAGGCACATGAAAAAATGCTCCTCATCATTAATCATCAGGGAGATGCAAATCAAAACAACGATGAGATACCACTTCACACCACAGAGATTGGCGCACATCACAAGGAATGAGAATGATCATTGCTGGCGGGTATGTGGAGAGAAAGGAACTCTTATCCACTGCTGGTGGCAATGCCATCTAGTTCAACCACTATGGAAAGCAATATGGAGATTCCTCCAAAATCTGGAAATTGAGCTCCCATTCGACCCAGCTATTCCACTTCTAGGGATATATCCTAAGAATACAAGAATACAATACAAAATCCCCTTCCTCACACCTATATTTATTGCAGCACTATTCATAATAGCCAGGCTCTGGAAACAACCAAGATGCCATTCAACAGACGAGTGACTAAAGAAACTGTGGTACATATACACAATGGAATATTATGCAGCTGGCAAGAGATGAAGTCATGAAATTTTCATATACATGGATGTACATGGAATCTATTATGCTGAGTGAAATAAGTCAGAGGGAGAGAGATAGATGCAGAATAGTTTCACACATCTATGTGTTTTAAGGAAAATATAAGTCATTTTTGTAACAATCCTCAGAATGAGGGAACTGAAAAGCCTGTATGGAGTACAGGTGGGGGTGGGTTGGGAGGGAGGGAGTTTTGGAACACTGGTGGCGGGAAAATTGTATTAGTGAAGGGGCTGTTTAAAAAAGAAGTCAAAGAAAAAATCAAAAAAAAGAAAAGAAAAGAAATAATAAGACCTCCCAATTCTTATCACAGGCTGTGTTCTATACACTGACTGTATAGAAGGAGGAGGTACAGTAAATGCACCCCATATACACCTCAACCCAGACCCTTGCCGGGTCTGTATTATGAATCTGGGGACACACACACAAAAAAACAACAGTATCAGGGATCAATGATGTGTCAGTGGTGTGCCATGATCCCAGTTGTATTACAGAGCAACCCATCCAGAAAAAAAAGATGTCATAGTAGGTGCCAGAGATATATCATGGAGGCAGGGCATTTGCTTTGCCTGCAGAAGGACAGTGGTTCGAATCTGGCATCCTATATGGTCCCCTGAGCCTGCCAAGAGTGATTTCTGAGCCAGGAGTAACCCTTTAGCACCGAAGAGTGTGACCCAAAGCCCAGCCCCTAAAAGAAAGTGTCATTGTAATGAAGTACCTGATCATCATTTAGAAGCAAACAAGCAGGGAGGCACCAGAGGACAATAAAATCTCGAGATACACTAAAAACAAAGGGTTTGGGAACACATGGACCTGACGCCACTGCAGGCCAAAGAAGGCTGCACCATCCCCCTCTCAGAGCAGGAATGGATGCCAGGGCGGAATGTCAAAGAGCTTCAACTGCCCCCCACCGTGACTCTGACAACCACCCTAGCGATAGGACATTTAAACAAATTGGAAAACCCCAAGAGGGTGGGTTGGGGACCACCTAGAAAAGCCTACTTGGAAAATAGGACCCAACTGCCTAAGGGCATGGTAGCAACATCTCCCTCAGATCTGGGGGCTTTCAAGCTTTCTTGTGGAATGTGTGTCAGGGGAGCTCTTTCTCTGATGTTGAGTCACATCCTCTGATGTTGAGTCATATCCTGCCATGGTCAGGAATGGCTGGGGCCGTGCAGTAAAATTGTCTGCCAGGCCTGCCCGACTTTCCTGGATCCCCCAATTCCTCCCCAGGAGCCAGATCTGGAGAGAGTGAAGGGGCAGATCCCCCCTAGAGCTGCAGGCTCTTCACCCCAACTCCTAGGAGTCACCAGGGCCGTCCCTGGCATAACTTGCTCTCTTCTTTCCCTGGTCCTGTCTGAAAATTCCCTCCTGGGCTCCCTCAAGCCTGAGTTCTCCCTCGACTGCCAGCTTCCCCGTCGCCTCCCCCATCTGGATCATTGTGGGGAGTCCCTCCCGGGGTCCCTAGTTGCTCACCTGGCTGAGTTGACCTCAGAGCAGCCGGGAAATCATTGCTCCAGACACCTCTGCACACGCAGGGACCCACGACCAGCTCAAGTTGCAGTGAAGCAGCTGAAAGAGCCAAAGCAGGAAAAGGAAACGGAAGAACAAAATAGCTGGGAGTTGGGTGACCTCACAGTTGCTCCCAATGATGTCTTAAAGGAACATCCTCAGCTGGACATCAGGTACTAGGCATATTGGAACCAACATTTTAGGTGGAGATGCCATCTATAGGAATATAAATATACCCATTTCCTCAAACTAGGAGATTACCATATCTATCATCAATTAATTTCTCCCAAACAGGTTATTTATTTGATTTTTTTAGTTTGTGCATCTTCTTCAAATTATGTTTCAGAAGCTGTGTGGGTTTCTCTTTGGGATAAATTCAAGAAGTGGTGTAAAATAGTGTTAAGGATAGGTTATTAGTGGCATGTACATTTTCCAGTATTTTAATAATTGAGTTCTGACAGTTTGTAAACATATACAACTATTCCATGATGACCAGTGATACAAACTTTACTTGATGAATTTAATTTACTAGAGCATAAGGTATGGACAAGGAATGGATTATAGAAGAAATTCTAAAAAGCATCTTTCTGAGAAAAATCCAGAGTGTTAAAGAAAATTTCTTCTGAGCAATCAGCTAAAGCTCTTTGAAGGGCCTCACTACAGGGCAGAATGGATTGTATTTTCTTTTTTGGAAATTCTTCATAGCAAATGATTACCACAGGGGCCGGAGAGATAGCATGGAGGTAGAGCATTTGCCTTGCATGCAGAAGGACGGTGGTTTGAGTCTCGGCATCTCATATGTTTCCCAAGCCTCCCAGGAGTGATTTGTGAGCATAGAAGCAGGAGTATCCCCTGAGCGCTGCTAGATGTTACCCAAAAACCAAAAAATCTAACAAAAACATAAACAAAAATGAGAATCACAGCCATCCAAATGACAAGACTTTACACAAAATGAACCAATCTGTATTTAAAAATTGTGGTATTATCGATTTAATTAACCACATCAACGCTTTGAGCAACTTCACGTGGAAATTGCAAGAAAAAATGCTACTCACTGAGGGTTAAGTGATGGACTGCAGGTGTCATTTGTAAATAGACATGCTTTGGCAGTTGGGTTGAGGTCTGGTTGTCGCAGAGCTCCAGAAAGAGAAAGGGATATCCTATATCTCCAGTCCAGGGAGTACAGGAAAAGATTGTCTGTTGATAATTATCAGAAAGTAATTAATCCACCCAGAATAGTGAAGTTCCCTTTCCTTAATCTCTCTGTGCTCCTAATGGGAGCAAGAAGCAAAGAAATTTTGGATACTCTGTTGAAGAACCAAGGCTTCAGCTGTATCGAGAAGCCCAGCAGGCAAGAGGAGAAGGTGGGGATCAGAGTTGGCCCCAGGGTGTGTGTGTATGTGTGTTTGTGAACATGTGTGTGGACGTAGCCTATATATCTAGCTCACCTTTGACCAAAGGTCTCACATTATTGTGTTTATGACTTCTGCTGACTCTGTACTTAAGTACCATGCCAAAGGAGCTCAGGGGCCAGCCCTGGGTGTCAGCAATCTAACCAGATTGACCACATCCAAAGCAAGCATGCTAATGGTATACTCTCTGAACCCTAACATCACACCATAATAAGATAGAGAAAAAGAACACCCTAGTGACGGAACAGAAAAGAATGGCAATCAAGAGTAAGAAAACAAAAAGAACAACATACAATTAAAACTAGCACATTTCTTTTTGAAGAAAAATATCAAAAGAGCAAATATATTTATCAACTTGATGCTATGCCAACGCAGACACCTGTGAGATGAGTATGAAATGCTAAGCATGGTTTTTCCCCAGTGAATTCCATCAAATTCTTAATTTTTTGGTTTTTGGGTTACACCCAGCAATACTCAGGGATAACTCCTAGCTCTACACTCAGAAATCCTTTATGGCAGGCTCAGGGGACCATATGGGATGCCGGGATACAAACCACCGTCCTTCCCCATACAAGGCTATCTCTTGGGTCCCAAAATCTGAATTATAACATACCAAAAGGTTACTGATAACAGACCAGCACTATAAAGGTTTTTATTTCTAGTTGTCTGGCTATATAGAACAAACTGGGATTGATAGTAGACTCTCTGTGGTCATCAGATCTGGCTATGCTTAGCACTTTCTGCTTAGAAATAGCAAGTCTTTTACCACAATAAGACCTAAGTACCAGAAAGTTTAGGACCTTGTCTCCAGAAAACTAAAATTAGAAGTAGCATTTCAAGTGAATCTAATATTAACTACTTGTGTGAATCAGAAAGAAAGAGAAAATAAGGGATCAGAGTGGTGGCATGGAGCAGTAAGGCATCTGCCTTGCTGGTCTAGGATAGACCATGGTTCAATCACCCAGTGTCTAATATTGACCCCCAAGCCAGGAGCTATTTCTGAGCACATAGCCAGGAGTAACCTCTGAGCGTCACTGGGTGTGGGTCAAGAAAGAAAAAAATAGAAAGAGAATATAATCCTTTTAGTGAAGTGATAATTATAATTGATGAACCAGGTAGATGGAAAATGAAGTATTGTGAATCTAATCTCCAACAATTACAAAAATATCATGGCAATATGATCTTAGCACCGAAACTTCCAAATCATGTATTATTTGCAGAGGATGGGGAGAAGTATTGGGAGCCTGGTAGGTGATGGCCTCACGGGAGGTGGATAATGATGCTACCTTCAAGCATTCCTATCTAGCCCAGTCTACCCCGGTTGTTGAGGGAATGTCAGGGTTCTGGACAGTGGAGTCAACCAAGAGTGACACCGTAACTGCTAAACTGATGTCCACAATAATGGTTTCATAGAATCTGGCCTTTAACATAGATGCAGGATGCTCTTCCGTTTTGCTATAAAAATTAGCCTTGCTGAGTTTTGACTCCTGCAATTATTCTGGCACAATAGAATGTAATAGCACTAGACCTTAGAGATGCACAGGACATCTGGTTCACTGTTGCATATGTAAACATTTCTAATCTTATCATGATTTGGAATTTCTATGTATAAACATTACTGGACCCACCCTGATCCTACCCTGATCAGTGATTGGATCCTACTCTAGGGTGGGACCTGGCTTTCTGCCCCTACCCTAGGGTGGTACCTGACTCTAATGTATAAAAGAGAGGTCTGTGGAAGGCTGGGGGGCTTTTGGTTGGAATTGATGCTGAGACTTCGGAACTCAGTTATTTCCACCGAATAAAGCTGATATTTCCACAAATCTGACTCTCCGTGAGCTGTTTACCGCCGATTGACTCAGAACCACTGGTTACTGGGAGGTAGACGCGTACCCCGAGTTGGAGAGCAGAGACTTCGTCCTCCCTACCTCCGTTAGTGAACCTCTTTTGGGTCGGATTTCTTCAGTTCACCCCTTGACAATGAGTGAGGAGGGCCTAGTCTGAGCCATTTTGACCCACAGACCTTGTTTCATTGACCCAACAAGAATGGAAAGAGAACAAAAGAGAATAGATAATAAAAAGTAGCAAAAAATAAATATATTCTATTCCCTTGTTAAAATAAAATATTCTGTTTTAAATAAAATATTCTATTTTATTTATCTTTATTTTATATTTATTTTTTATATTTGTAATTTAATATTTTTTATATTTTATATTTATTTTATTTATGTAAATAAAATAAAATATTCTATTCCCTTGTTACTGGGATGCTCTACACAGAGTTCGGCAACCTGTGGCTCACGAACCATATGTGGCCCTTTACACTTTTGTGTGCCGGGCAGCTACTCCAGGAGTCAGGACTCTGCTCCTAGCCTCTGTCAGTGCACACCCTATGTGGTTCTCAAAATAATTTTCAATCATGGTTTTGGCGAGATTTGGCTAAGTTGAGGCCTTGGAATGTACAACTCTTCTCCAAGTCCTGCTTTTCTTTGCTCAATCTGAGGTGCTTGTCTATCCAGCAGAAAAGCCTGGGTCAAATGGTCATAATGGGTCTGTTGCTGTGCTGGGTCCTGGTCATTTAAGAACCCACTGGAAGTATCTGTGATACCATGGATTCAGAGACTTCAATCCACCCTATCAGGGTCCTTTTTCTGTTTGGTCACATCACTTGCCCTGGCTGTTTTTTAGGAAATGGTTAAGGGATCCTTGTGGGTGTATTGGAGTCTGGAGGGACAACTTGTCCTCAAGTCTTTTATGGACCACTCAGAGCATCCTGTAGATTCATGGTCTCAGCCAAGTGAGCAGTGTAGGCACCGCAAGGAATTTAGGGAGTAGCAGCCTACAGAGAAGAGACAGATCGGGAGTGAGGAGAATTTGATATTGTGTTTTTTACTGTGGATGAACCAGGATCATCTTGTGGTACAAACGTTGTTCAGAGAAAATTTATAAAAATATAATAACTCAGATATGTGATAGGTGCCTGTTAAGCACTATCTGGTCAAGAGCTTGACCAGGTACAGATGGCTGTAAAGCCTTTCTCTGCCCCAACTTCTTTATCCCCCTAGAACTGGTATTCAACCTTGAGGCATCAATGGCCTGCTGCCATCAGCCAACACCCTTCCTAAATGGAACTTGACATATTTGAGCAAAGGAATGAACTTCTGCTCGCTTCTTCCAAGGTTCTCACCCTTTCTTTTGAAAAAGGATAAGTTCACCCTCTGATTGGAAATGTGTTTAACCCAGACCAGGGAGGTTCCCTAAACTACAAAATATACCTTCCAAGATTATATCATGGTTTCCAGTTTCAGTCTACATGATTATCCCCAGAGCCCCAGAGACCTGGAATAAACCCACTTTGCTTTTGCATTCTTTGAAGGTATGCTTGGTGGTCTTTATTGAGGAAATGGGCTTTTCCTAGACCCTGGGCTTCCCCCTTGGACCCTGGGGCTTTTCTGAACCAAGGGCCTCCCCAGGGCCTAGGGTCTTTGGTCTCCTTTTAACAAAGTGACTGAGAAAGAGGTGGGGTGGAGGACCTATAGGGCAACCTAGGGGCAACACTTGACTTGTGACCAAGAAATATCTATAACGACATCCCAAAACGAAGTGGCTGTGGAAGAACACAGGCTAGAACAATCTATAGAAATATCCCGATATTTCTGGGGCCGGGCACAAGACAGAAACGAGAGTCACTGCAAGAAGCCACCGGACTCCGACCAGACCCTTCCCTGCTTCATCCTCAGACAGCGAAATCCACCTGCCTTTCTGCTTCCTGAACCCTCCTGTCTCTGGGGCCGCTCACCGAGACCCTGGAGCTCCGGGCTCAATAGGCACCTGGGCATCCGAGAGAGTCAGAGTTGCCCTCTGGATTCCCACAGCCGAAGGAAGCAGCAACCACTGTCTGACGCCACAATGGCAGTCCTTAGGCGCTTCCGGCTAAGGAGACAAAGCCTGGGTGTGGTGATGACACAGCGCAGGAGCCCGTCTTAAATGGCCAGGTGCAGGGATTGACCCTGTTGGGCTTGGAAGGGAATGTCACCTGCTGGATCGGGTGAGTGTCCCCACCCTGGGGAGTACGTTGGCCGAGGGAGGAGGTGATTGCGGGCTACAGAGGGGAGGGTCACACTTTTAATCAACATTGCACACTCCACCTGACAAACCCGAAAAAAGTGCTCAGAAGTTGGGCTTTTCCCGCCCTTTGGCGTCCCCTGCTCCTCTGGACACCCCATCTTCTCACTCCTGGATTGTTCTTTAAAAGCAGCAGCAAAATCCTTTGAAGAAAGCCCAACAACACCAACAACAGAAAAACTGCAAAAAAGTTTTTACCAGGGCCACAGAGAATGAAGCAGAAGTGGGACAGCCTAGTATGCCTGGAGCCCTGAGTCAGTCTTACGCCAGAAAATTACAGTCTCCATGTACTTAGGCCAAGTCTTTTCCCTTCCATTCCCTCATATTTTGCTGTGCCTATGTAAACAACAATTGCCTTCCACACCGTTGTTCCTTTATTTTTTTAACTCTCATCCTTTAAAAAAACATAAGAGCTTAATAAACTTTCTGGTAGTGCATTAATGAGTTCATTGGTGATTCAATAATTTTCAAAAACTATACTTGCTGCTGAACATTTACTTTCTCTCCCATTTCTTTAGTTTTCATTCCATATTCTATTTTTTTAAATCATGTTGCTTTTGGTCTTCCTGAACCAATTGTGTTATGATCAGTTATGTCAATTATGTGAAGTATTTTAATCAATGAATAAAAGATATTAAATTTTTTTTAAAAAGATCATACTGGGTCATCATAGAACTCTACGAAACAAGATCAAACTATTGGCGTGCTTGGGCTGTCTGGTCCCTAGGTTGGCCACCCCTTATTCCCCGGGTACCCCCACCGCTCACCAGGCCCAGATCTGGAACTCCAGGGTGGTCAGAGTGATCCCCTGAGAGTCAGAGAGGAAATCGTACCACCAGAACGCCATGTACCGCGGAGACCACCCAAGAACCCTCCCTCTCCAGGTGGTAGTGGCCCTTTGGAGCTTCTGGCTAAGGAGACAAAGTCCTTGGTTCAGCTTCGGTGACATCACAGCACACCTGGCCAGAGTATTAAAGGGCCAGGCTCTGGGACTGACAGGCACTTCCTGGCTAGGAAGGTACATATTGTTCTGGATTGGGCAAGAAGATCCCAACCACTGGTGGTAGAGGTGGAATTTGTAAGAATAAACAGAGAGAGAGAGAGTCAAGTATTTCAAACCTATATTTCAAAATTTTACCCCCTAAACAAAAAACCAGTGCTCAGAGTTCACACTCATTTACCCATGATATTTTGCATTCATGCATTTGTGTTTCAGGGTTACATAAGCAAGGATCAGATTTATTTATCCTCAGTGCTCTAGGAGCACTCGTAGCTGGGTACCTGGAACACCATGGAGTCCTAGGGAAGGACACGGCTCAGCTACTTGCAAGACAAGTTTGGGATCACACCCGCCTACGTTCAGGGTTACTCCTGGCTTTGAGCTCAGAAATCACACCTGGCAGGCATAGGGGTGGGGGTTCCATATCGGATGCCAGGATTAGAACCACCTCCATCCAGGTTCGGCTGATCGCAAGGCAAACAGTCTACTGTTGTGCTAGCTCTCCGGCCACTCTGGAATTTCTGACAATGGAGAAACTCTAGAAAAGCGAACTCAATCTGGGAACATAGGATACTTGTTCTATGGGGGCAGGGTGGCAGCCTCTATAAGTTGCAGAAAATGGTTAGGTGTATAGGGAAAAAGTGATATGGTAGCCTCCATGTAGAAGGTCCTACTCACTACAGTCTACTCTGGGAAATGCTTGTACTTGGGCAAATGTCAGGGGCCTGGACACTGGAGTCAGCCATGCCTGATATCCCAACTGACCCACTGATATCCTCATCAACTGGTTCTTAGAAGCCAAGGATTTGGGAATCTCTGCCCTACAGTAGAGATGTAGGAGATGTTCTTTTGTTTTGTTCTGGAACTTAGCTTTGCTGAGTGTTGATTCCAGCAAGAGTCCTGGGATAATATAATGTGCCTGGATTAGACCCTAGAGATTCAGGAGACATCTGGTTCACCCCTTGTCTTTGAGTGAGGGAAGAGCCTAGTCCAGGCACTTTGCCCAAAGACCTTGCCAAGTTTACCCAATAAGGAAAGAGAAAAAAGTATAGGTAACAATAATAAAAGAAACAACTCATCTATCCTCCAGATATTGGGATATTCTGACAGGCATTTGCAGTTGACTTCCTGGCACTGAGGAAAAACTATTTTCCAAGTCTTGCTTTGTTTTGCTGCACATAGGTGATGGTCTATTGTGGAGAGTCCTTGGTTCAAAAGGGCCATCACCCTGCCCTGGTGACCCACCAGGAGGTTGCAGATGCTTGCAGTCTCCCAGGGCCAGAGTATGGGTATCAAGCCTGCAGATACAAGTCTCAGCCATCAGACTCAGTCTACACGCTACCATGACAGTGGTACCTATGTCAATTGTGACACTGGCCTTCTAAAACGTCAGCTTTTGTACCCCAAGCAGCAGGTTGCCCTCAGCCAGATATACTTCTGGAACAGCACCATCAAAGAGTGGTCACCAGGTGGCACCCGAGTACATCAAGTATTGGTTTGGAGCACAAGTGATGTGCAGAATACAATGTTCCTACTAGGCTTCACCCTAAGAATAAGACACAGGCTGTTGGGTGGGTGTGAGGGGACCAATGAGGGGACCAACCCGGACTGTATGTGTATCTTGTTTGTGAGGATTGAATGTTCTGCTTTGGTTTTACCAAAGGTGCCTGGTGCATGACCCCCCCAAATTTTCTCCTTATGTCCCTCTAAAAGGGAAAAACTGAACCCAGTAGTTCAGCAGTTCCGGTTGATTATCTGTTCTGTTTTCATTTTCGTTCTTAGTTCTAAAAAAATACTGTAATTCTAGGACAGTCACACTCAACAGTGCTCAGTGGATATTGCTGGCTCTGCACTCAAACAACAGTAAAGTGCAAAGAAATAGCACTGCCTGTTCTGCTAACTCCCTGACCTGTTTTCTTTACAAATCCTCTGTGCTTGTAGAACTGAACTATCTAAATCAATGCAACAAGTCCCTGGAATATGCAATTTTAATTAAAACAGTACTCTTGTGGTCAGAACGATAGCATATTGAACATCACATTTGCCTTGAACATGATTCCACCAAGCTTCGATCCTCAGCATACAACTGGTTCCACTGTGTATTGCCAGGACTAATTTCTGAGCTTAGAACACAACCGATGGTGGCCCCTAAAAAGTAAATAAGTAAACAAATAAGTATTAAATATCTATATTCTATATGTAATCTAATCACACTTCCCCCATACAATCCATTTTTCCATGACCTCTAATCACTTATCAAGAAGAAGCAAGTCAATCTAATCTAATCTAAACCTCTAATCACCAAGTCAAGAAGAAGCAAAAATTCTTACCTTCCCTGCCAGCAGCATTTTTTGAGCACAGATCCAGGAGTAATCGCAGATCACTGCCAGGTGTGATCCAAGAACAAACAAAAACAAAATTCTTACATTCCAGGCAAGAAGTGTCTGATGTGCAGCTGCTAGAAATAGCTGTGCTTCGTGGTCCCTGGCTTCCTACAACATAGGTGCTTTTCCAGTTTAGTCTACTTAGCTGCCTTCCCTCCCTGCTGACTTTTGAGCAGGCGAGGGGTGGGTGCCCAAAATACAGGTAGGTCAGGAGGAATGATTTTAATTTCTGATCATCAAGGGGCAACTCTGAGCACCCCAAAATCTGGGTTCAACCAGATGATCAGGAGGGAGGTACTGGGGAGTTTCAATTGTAGAGGCCCCAAAGACAGAGATATTTGATATTTTTCCTTTATTCCTGTGGATCATTTTGATGGATCAAAGAGACTGAGAAAGGGGCAAGTTGAGTCATATATAGGGCAGACTGGGAGGCACTTGCAGTATGGCCAAGGGAGTATGATGTCTGCACCCAAAAATGAACTTGATGCTGAAGACCGTGATCTAGATAGAATGCAAGCTTGAACAATCATATGTAAAAAAATTTAGAAACGACTATGAAAAAAAACAACAAAACTGATGCTGGTTGACTCCAAGTGACTCATATGAATTAGGAGGAAGAGGCAACAGCCTGAAGAGAGAAACCTGACCCTATGTCTATCACCAGTTCTGTTTCCTGGAAACAGCATGGAGATCAGACTTGCTCTTTCAGTCCCAAAAGAGAAACAAAGAGGACCTGAGCAATAAATAGCACAGCAGGGACAGCATTTTCTTTGCATGTGGCTGACCCAGATTCAGTGCCTAGCATCCCATAATGTCCCCTAACTTGACAGGCCTAATTTCGGAATGCAAAGCTAGTAGTGTCATAGAGTATGGCCCAAAAACAAACATCAGACAAAGAAAGAAGGGACAGTGGTGAGGACACCTTTTAATGGAGGCAATACTGGCTCCATTCCCACCATCAACAAATGAAGCCAGGGTGATTCCTCAGAACACAGCCAGTAGGAAGGCTTATTTCCTGCTGCATTTAACCCCAAGAGAAAACAACAAAACATAAAGCAGCCCAAGACATACTACAATGAATTAGGAAAAATGAATTTATGCCTTTAACAATAACCCGAAGAAGATCAGGAGGGACTGATGCCATATGGCCATTAAAAATATGAACAAAACTAAGTCACACTTGTTCATGTTGAAATTGGACTCTGGGTTTTGGCATAATACCATAGAGGGTTACTCAGATTGGATCACTAGCATTCCAAGGGTCCCTGAATGACATTAGGAGTGATCTTTGAGGTATGAGTTGGAGAAAGCCCTAAGCATGCTCAGGGGTGGCTATGAGACCCCCTTCACCAACATTAAATGAGATATTACAGGAGTAATAATAAGTTTTGGACCACAGTGCTCAATACTGACTACAAGGTCTGTGCTCAGGGGTGACCGCTTGAACCATAGAGGTCAATGTGAATTCAGAATCAAGGCTGGTTCATACCAGCAAAGAAAACACCTAACAAACGGTCCCTCAGGACCATGAAATAACACTTAAAACTATTAAGTTGGAATCTCCTAAGAAATAAAGTAATGGGGCCTGAGAGATAGCATGGAAGTATGTCACTCATTTGCATGCAGAAGGATAAGAGTTCGAATCTGGGCAACCTACCAACAGTAATTTCTGAGGTTAGCGACAAGATTATCCCCTGAGCACATCTGGGTCTGACCCCAAAAATAAATAAGCAAAAAATCAATAAGAGAACTAAGCTAAGGACTGTGAGCTAGAACAATAGGGACGTGCTTGTCCTTGGGGGATCTACAGAGAATTAGGTCTCTTGTTGAACCCAGATCCACACTTGTTCCTGGGGTATCCCCCGACAGGTAGATTCTGCATGGATGGCCCAGGGCAGTTCTCACTTACAACCCATAGATCCTGGTTGATCTTCAGCATCAAATCTCTGTAGAGCTTCCTCTGACAGGTGTCCAGGCACAGCCACTCTATCTCCTGAGCCAGATCACAAAGAAAGATGGTCGAGATTCCTAGTACACTAAAATGGTTCAGGGCCTCTGCCCTCTGTCTTCAGGAAGAACCAGCCTTGACCTTATGGATAATGTTTAATACTCTGACTGGATCCATAACAGCATGGAGGGCATTTTCCCTGTAATCATGGGGCTCAGATTGCAACCCTGCATCCCACATGATCCCCTGAACCACAGAGGTTATTCTTGAGCACATGATGGGCAAGGCACAAAAACAAAAATTCATTTTCAGAAAGCCAGAGAGATAGCACAGCAGTAGGACATTTACCTTGCATGCAGTCAATTCAGGAAGAACAGTGGTTCAAATCCCATCATTCCCTAGGTTCCCATGGGCCTGCTGGGAGTGATTTCTGAGTGCAGAGCCAGAAGTAACCCCTTAGTGTAGCCAAGTAACACAGCACAAAGAAATTCAAACGAAAACCCAAAGGGAAGTGCACACACAGGATGGGGTCCAGCCACATAGTTTCCAGTAAGGCAGAAAATTCTTCACCCACAGTTTAGAGAGTTAGGAACTCTGGGAAGTGTTCCAGACTCTCCTGGTGGATCCTGAGTGAATATAGAAGACAAAGACACAGGCATTGGCCTCACATCTGGGAATAGCAGCAAAATACAAATGAAGAAAGTTGTGCTGAACCAACAGACCAGCCAGAAGGGCACATGTGTCGTACATGGCCTGCCCAAGAAAGAACCTCGGATTCCACATATGATCCATCATGCAGAGAGTACCTAGGACACCTGAGTGCAGACTAGGAGAATCCCTATTGGCTGAAGAGCCAGAAGTAAAAATCAGTAAGAGATCTGACCCTTGATGAGGTAGGCATGATGCATTAGGGCAGGAATCCTGGGACCAAAGATTTCCTTGGCTACATATTACCAATACATATTATATGGGCTCCAGAACCCTTTTAGGGTCTGAGACCTGCCAGTGGTGGCCCCAGAATATTGATTGAACAGTCAAGTCTGAACACACTGGGGCCATTAAATCAAACACAGCAAAGTAGAACAAAAGTGGCCTCAAATAAAAGAGTCCAGGAACCTGGCCAGGAGCCATGCCTTGATAGTAGCGGAGTTTCACACTCCTTTCTCCTTCGCTGTCCTGCCCTACGCTTACACTATCCCCCTACCTGGGAATTGGAGTTCCAATGGTGCAATTCCGTCTTCACCGGTATGTATTATTCCAGAAGTGCATCAGAAAGGCAGTTTGTATCAATCCCTATAGGAAAGACACAGATGTGAGAATTGTCGAGGAAGAAAACCCCCTGCCCTAACAGGAAGTGCTTGCATGGGCCAAAAATGCAAGTTGGGCCACACCTCTGTGCACCAGCTCAGTCTCAATGAGAACATACACAGACAGAAACTCCTTTCTCTCCTTGAAAACAGAATGGGTTTGTGATATGATATGAATAGGATAGAAAAGAAGCACTGGTCTTGCTCTACAGGGAGGATTTGCACGACTGAGTCCCTGGGAATCTAGGTCAGGGGCTGAATTTGAGGCAGAAGTCTAGTATGTAACTGCCCCCTGCAAAATGGCAGTAAATGGTCACTTGCATTGAGCCTGGAAATGCCTTTGCCAGGGGTATTCAGGGCTTGTTGCCTACCTACATATGGTTTCCCCCAAAAACACTGCTAGGACAGATATTTATGCAATGTAGGACTAAGCACTGGCTTTGTTGAATTAAAGGAAGTAAGGAATCTAATTAATTAAGTAAGTAATTCTCACAATAATTCTATGAATAAGTCCCCTTTCCAACATATTTCTTTTTGGAATTGTATGGTGTCAGAGGGTATGCTCTGAGATTCCCCCAGAACATACAGCTATATAATTTTTATTCAATATGAACATTCTTATGAATAAGGTGTAGGAAGCAATGTAGGCCTTTCCACGTCATCCACATGAAACCATTATCTCTACTTTAAAATGTCTTCAGTTCCACAGACTACAATCAATTAATCTTTGATAAAGGACTAATAAATCAAAAATGGGGCAAGAAAGCCACTTCCAACGGTGTTGGCATAACTGGTTAGCCACTTGCAAAAAAGCAAACTCAGACCTCCATCTAACACTATATACAAAGGTCAAATCCAAATGGAATAAGGATCTTGATACCAGGCCTGAAAACTCTATAGAACAACACATAGGGAAAACAATCCATGACATTGAAACTAAAAACATCTTCAAGAAGGAAACAGGACTCTCCAAACAAGTGTAAGCAGAGATAAGCAGATGGAAATATATTAAGCTGAAAAGCTTCTTCACCTCAAAGGAAATAGTGCTGAGGATACAAAAGCCACCCACAGAATGGGAGAAATTATTCACCCGGTAGTGATAAGGGGCTAATATCTAACATATACAAAGTACTGACAGACAGAAAAGGAAAAAAATCTAACCCCATCAATAAATGGGGTGAGGAAATGAACAGAAACATCCACAAAGAAATACAAATGGCTAAAAGACACATGAAAAAATGCTCCAGAGCAGTAACCATTGGGGAAATGCAAATCAAAATAATTATGAGGTACCATCTCACACCACAGAGACTGGCACACATCACAAAGAAAAAGAACAATCAGTGCTACCGGGACTGTACAGAAAAAGGAATTCTAATTCGCTACCGGGGCTGTACAGAGAAAGGAATTCTAATTCACTATTGTTGGGAATGCTGTCTAGTCTAGGCTTTTGGAAAACAATATGGAAATTCCTCAAAAAAAAACTGGAAATTGGGGGCCAGGAATTGGTGCAAGCAGTATGGCGCCTGCTTTGTCTGTGCTAGCCTAGGACGGAGCATGGTTCGATTCCCCATCGTCCCATATGGTCCCCCAAGACAGTAGTGATTTCTGACTGCATAGCCAGGAATAATCCCTGAGCATCACTGGGTGTGGCCCCACCCCCAAAAAAACACTCACAAAACAAAATACTGAAAATTGAGCTCCCATTTGATCCAGCTATACTACTCCTAAGGATATACTCTAGGAACACAGAAACACAATTCAAAAATCCCTTCCTCACACCTATATTCATTGTAGCACTATTTACAATAGTCAGTCTATAAATAACCAAGATCCCTTCAACAGATGAATGTTTACATACACAACAATTGAATGGCTAAAGAAACTGTGGTAAATGTACACAAAGGAATATTATGCAGCCTTCAGGAGAGATGCAGTCATGAAATTTTTCTAAACATGGATGTACATGGAATCTATTATGCTGAGTAAAATAAGTCAG
Organism: Crocidura indochinensis; assembly: GCA_004027635.1. Classification (NCBI taxonomy): domain Eukaryota; kingdom Metazoa; phylum Chordata; class Mammalia; order Eulipotyphla; family Soricidae; genus Crocidura; species Crocidura indochinensis. The sequence continues at coordinate 8,436 of PVKC010010683.1, read as the reverse complement.
AGGGAAAGAGTAGACAAAGAATAATCTCAGTCATATATGGGTTTTAAGAAAAATTAAGGACTTAAATGTAACAATGTCCAGAGACAATAGAGATGAAGGCCAGAAGGACTGGCTCCTAATATGAAACTCACCACAAAGAGTGGTGAATGAATTTAGGGAAATAAGTACACGAACTGTGGTTCACAGCATTCTGGGGACCCCGGCCAGTGTGGGATGAACACCGCTATGATTTCGTGAGTTTCCTGAAGCCGGCCCAACACGAAATATCTACAAAAAAAATCCAAATTGGTTAGAAAGAGTGACCCAAGTCTAAATTCCGATCAAGGGTAATGTATTAGGCATTAGCAAGCACTTATATACTTTTCACACAAAGGGAGGCAGGTCTTGAAGACTATTGGTTACAATGAAAAGTTTTAGTCCAGTTACATTTCAAATACAGGTACATCACCAAAAATGGACAAAAGCATTTTACATTTAACTACTGGGCAGCTAGGCATTGATTGATTCAAACAGGTCTCTCTATCAATCATATACTAGCTATGGGTACTTAGCCAAGAAAGGGAAGGGGATAGAGTTACATTTTTATCAAGGACTTTTGGCAAAGCACAGCCTACAGGTGGCGAGGAGAGGAGAGAAAATAGACATAACTTGGTGGCTGATCCAAAACAATCTCCAACTAGCAGGGGTTAGAGATATAAGAAAAATGCTATTTGCACCCTGCCCCCAACTCCATGGCCCAGAAGTTAGCACAAGGGGCTAATTTTTGTAGCAATATTTCCTTTATGCTCAGGGCTAAAACCTGCCAGCAGTCACGTAAGCAACTCAGTGGAACTTTTCCACAGAGAGAGGCTATGGTTGATGGCATCCATGTTGTGCAGACTAGAGCAGTCTCCCACAACGAACAATTATCATGACCATTTTTTTTTGCTTTTTTGGGTCACACCTGGCAGCACTCAGAAGTTATTCCTGGTGCTACAGTCAGAAATCTCTCCTTGCAGGCTCGGGGAACATATAGGATGCTGGGATTCAAACCACCATCCTCCTGCATGCAAGGCAAATGCCTTACCTCCATGCTATCTCTCTTGCCCTTATCATGCCAATTTTAATGAGTGAGAGAAATAGAATACCTGTCTGGTATATAGGCAGGAGTTAGGAAGGACAAAGGGTAGCATTGGAGGTGAAGGGAGGGTGTTCTGTTTTTGACTGAAACCCAACTACAATCATGCTTGTAATTATGGGGCTTAAAAGAGATTTTATAAAATAAATAAATAAATAAATAAATAATATTTTCTTTGATTCATTTCTTGGGCCATACCCTGTGTTGCTCAGAGGTTATTCCTGGCTCATTACTCAGAAATCACTCCTGGAAAGCATGGGCAACTCTACTGTACTGTGTCAGGGATCAATGATGTGTCAGTGGTGTGAAAGGTAACACATTCACATTTGTACTATAGAGCAACTCATCTAGAAAAAAAGTGTCCTAGTAAGGAAACAAATGGCAGAAGATGTAAATGTCTCCTCACACTCCTTAAGTACCTCCTCAAAGTTTGCAAGCAAACGCAGGGAGGAGCCTCAGGACAATGAAGTCTTGAGATACTCTGAAGCTCTGATTGAGCAAACCTTTGACCTGAAGCTATAGCAGACCCAGAGAGGATGGACCCTCTATCTTTCAGAGAAGCAGGAACAGAGGCCTAAGGAGGGAAGTCGGAGACCTTCAACTACCCACCCTGTGCCTGGCAACCATCCTAGCTACAACACTCTTAAACAAATTGGAAACCCTGGGTGGGCGAGTTGGGAGGACATCAAGAAAAGTTTACTTGGAACTAAGGACCCATTGCCTAGGGCCAGGCTGGCAGCATGTTCCCTCAGACCTGTGGGCTTTCAAGCTTTCATTGTGGAAAGTGTATCAGGGGGAGCGCTTTCTCTGATCTTGAGCCATATCTTGCCATAATCAGGGCTGGCAGGGGCTCTGCAGTAAAAACTCCCTGCACAGCTCAAGTCCTGGATAGCCCAGTGTCTTCCCAGGACCACAGCACGAGAGAGTGAGGGGACAGATTCCCTCTAGGTCCGCCGCCACTTACCCCCAATTCCTAGGAGCCATCGGGGGCCTCCCCGGCATTAATCGGTCTGTTCTTTCCTCAGTCAAATCTGAAAATTCTCGCCTGGGCTTGTTTAAGTCTATGATCTCCCTCTACCGCCCCCTTCTCCATAGATCATAGATCTATTTCCCACCACTAGAATCAGTGGTCCCTCAAACTACGGCCTGCGGGCCATTTTTTTTTGTTCCCATTTTGTTTCTTCACTTCAAAATAAGATATATGCAGTGTACATAGGAATTTGTTCGTAGTTTTTGTTTTTACTATAGTACGGCCTCCAACTATCTGAGGGACAGTGAACTGGCCCCTGTTTAAAAAGTTTGAGTTCCCTTGATCATTGTGGGGTGTCGGTACTGAACCCCACTGACCCACTTGCCAAGAGAAGCACCCTGGGCAGCCGATCCCCCCGTCTCGCCTCTTTCTCTGCCTTTTCCATCTCTCACCGCGCCTTGAATCATCAGATGAACAAACGAAAAGAAACCAAACTGTCGCTGGCTCTGCCCGTCCATCTCCATTGCAGCATCCCCCCGTCACCCCCGACCCTCTCAGGGTCCCCCGCCGCTCACTTGACCAGACCCACGGCCTCCACTCAAGGGCACTCAGAGCATCTGCTCAACAGCTGGAGAGAAAAGTCGCTCCTCGGCGGGGACCCCATGACCCGCTCTCAGGTCCCAAGGAAGCAGCAAAGGGACCAGAGCGGGAAAGGAACCCACAAAAGATGCTGAGAGTTCAATGATGTCATAATTACTTCCAAGTCGACCTCTTAAAGAGATACCATGACCTTGGCATCGGGCACTCTTGTTTTCAATTTTTCAATCAGCTCTTAATAGCAATGTGTATTTTATTTTCGAAAGAATTTCATTGCATGGGCCAGACAGATAACTCAGCGGCAGGGCGTTTGCCTTGAACATGGTCAATCCGAGACAGAATGAATTCGATCCCTGGCACCCCATATGGCCCCCAATAATGCCAGCAGCAATTTCTGAGAGCAAAGGAGGAGTAAACCCTGAGCACAGCCTGTGGCGCTCAGGGGTTACTCCTGGCTCTGTTTTCAGAAATTGCCAATGGCAGGCTCAGTGGAACCTAAGGGATGCTAGGAATCAAACCAGTCAGTCCTTGGTTGTCCACCTGCTTTGCAAAAGTCCTACAGCCGTGCTCTCTTTCCGGTCCCTGTTTTTATGTTTAAATGTTGAGGAATGATCACAAAATATTATCATAATATGCCTATTCGGCAGGTTTTCATTCAATTACTGTTTTTTTTTTTTTTGCTTTTGTTTTGCTTTGTTTTTGAGCCACACCCGTTAGTGTTCAGTAGTTACTCCTGGCTCTATGTTCAAAAATCACTCCTGGCAGGCTCTGGGGACAATATACGATGCTGCAATTCAAACTGATGACCTTCTGCATGAAAGGCAAACGCCTTAACTGCATGCTATTTCTCCAGCCCCCAATGTTTTTGTATCTTGCAGCTACTCCAAGTTGCTCTTGTCTCCTTGCTGTCCTCGGGACTCTCAAAGGGGCTCTGGAACACTCACGCAGTTCCTAACTCTCTGAACTCTATATGAAGAATTTCCTGCTATACTGAAAATAATGTTGCGTGGCTCTTTCCTGCACATGCACATACCTGTGGGTTTTAGTTTGATTTTAGTTTTGGTTTCTTTGTGCTATGCTATCTCATGATTGTTTTGATTTGCACAGAATTTTTTCCCATGTTGCCAGTACTCAGGGCTTATTCTTGGCTCTTCACTGAGGATTTACTCCTGGCCACATGAGGGGACTAACCTATATACCATGGATTGACCCTGGGTTGACCCTGTGAGTACTAGCCCCATCTACATCCTGTTGCTCATTCCATGCATTTCAGATCTTTTATTCTTCTGACTGTAGAGTCTCACTTCCTCTGAGCTCCCACATTTCTATTCATAAACAAGTGCACTTTTGAAGCCTATATGTCTGCAGTCCCATGACTTGTGGATTGAAGAGGGAAATGTGAGCAAGATATACGAGAAGGCATAGGAATTTGGACTCAGGTCATTTTTACATGCTCAAGGGAAGATTGTTTTGGAGTAAACATGTGATGATTTGGATAAGCACAGGTTTTGGCTCACTCACTGACCCTTGAATTTTCTTTCATTCTCTTCATAGAACCAAGGGCAGAGATGGGGTTTGGGAGCAGTATTGGGCTAGTTTGTGTGTATCATTTTGGAAACAACTCAAGGTGCATTTTAGCCTCCTGCCTCTGGACTGTGAAATTACTCTTGGAGGTGCTCAGTGGACCTAGTGATATGGGCATTGGCCTAGGGCTGCTTGACTGCATACCACTAGAACTTTATCGAAGAATGTTCCTAGGCCATTTTGGATGATCTACAGGGATTTCTTACACTGTCTCCTAGAAGTACCTATTGACATACTGACTTTGAGGCTGGTTCCTTCTAAGAGATAAAACAGTAGATCTGAGTCCCTTTAGGGTACTGAACCTAAAGGGTCCAGTAAAGTCAAGACCATGTTTTTACTTAAAACCTGATTGAGTCAAGGCCCTAATGCCCTCCTGTGTATGGCTCAGGACATGTTGAGCTTCTCTCCAAAGGAATGGCTATTAGTGAATGCCTCCAGAGTAGCTCTACAGAGATGGGATGCTGGAAATGTACCAGCAACTATAGGTCAGAAGTACCCTTGTGTACATGTGGGAGACAAACCACTGGTATTACATATCAGTCAGGAATCTGGGTTAAACCAGGGATATGACTTTGCAAATCTCCATAGCCAAGTCCCTCTCCATTGTCTTACCCTCCTAGTTTCTGGCTTTATTTCTTAGAGGAGTCCAACTTTGTAGTTTTAGATGTCATTACATAGTCTGAGACTGTACAGTTTGTCAGTTGCTTGTGTTGGCCTATGCAAACCAGGTTTGATCTGGCCCCACATAGGCCTTATAAGCCTCCAGAGATCACCATTGAGCACACAGCTAGGAGGCAGCCCTGACCACTGTGGGTACATCCCAAAATTCTTCCAAAATCAAGTATTTTATATTTGTAAGTTTGGGAAGCTGCTATCCACACATGGGAATGCTCAGACCCTATTATGGCCTCTGAGCTTAGGGAATACTCCTGACATTATTCCCAATTACTTGGAGAGCTAGTGATCAAACCTGGATCAGCTCCTCTGAATTAATGTCCCAAACTTCCAATAAGTCCAACTTTTATTTGATCAAGTTTGACTTAAGTTTTCTTCACAAGTTATTTAGGGTCACATGACATCAGCATCTCCTGACCTCTTGAAGCAGGTGTAGTGCAGGGAGCAAACCTGAGGATCCTGCAAGCAAAGCACATTTCCTAATTTCCTAATTGACCTGTGTCTTGGGCTGTACGTTGACTTGTTTTACTTTTAGTAGAACTGGGGCTTCCATCTGGCTCTGCATTCGAAATCACTCCTGAATAGAACACTACATGTTTTTCTTTGTAGTAGATAAATAGTACATATGCTTTAATTCACTTACTTCAGTCATTATCACCACTTTCTCTGCTGTACTGATATACCTAAAAGTTTTTAAGTCTGTTCTGTTATAGAGATACATCATGTTATAAATATATAAATATAAATGAACTTAGAAAATTTACTATAAATATCTATTCCATCTCATGAATATTTTTCAAGTACCTCCATAATCCTAAACTTATGAATCATGTTCTTCTCACCCTATTTAATCATAATAATTGATCACATAAACATTTTTTGTGTCTTAATACTAAATTCTACTTTATCCCAGTGGCCATTCTTTTCTCCTCATTCGTGTTAGTAAGATCCTCTTCTGAGAAAAATTGATCTGATGCTCAAGATCTCTGCTGCTTTTGAGCCTTATTGGAACATTTCTATTTGCACAATTGTTTTGCATGCACCTACTATAATCCAGATGAAAGTTTCCATGTCTATTTCCTGTGTTTAGTCTTATAAATATTGTTGGAATGATATGTTAGGATGTTTAATTCATGCTGTAATGTATTCAGTTTGCCTTGGTTGATGAGTAAAATCTTTTAAATTGTGGTAATATATGTTAAAACATGTACAATGGAATGTAGCAGTTAAAAAAATGAAATTGCTCCTGGCTTGTGTGACCATAAGGGACACTGAGGAATCACACCACTGTTGGTATAAGGTCTTACCTCTTGTACCCACTGGTCTGGGCCCCGAGACATCGATTTCTGTTTGTTTCTTTGGGGGTCCTTCCATCAGTGCTCAAAGTTTATCCCTGGCTCTGAGTTTGAAATTAATTCTGACATCTCCATGGAACCATCTGGTACACTAGTGAAGAAAACCTGTCTGCGTGCAGTATACAGGATAAACACTCTCCCTGCTGTGCTGTTAATACTGTCCCTCCAGCCCCACAATTTATTTATTTTTTGGTTTTTGTTTTTGTTTTTTTGGCCAAAACTGTCAGTGCTCAGGGGTTACCCCTGGCTCTTCACTCAAAAATAACTCCTGGAAGGCTCAGGGGCCATATGGAATGCCAGGAATCAAAGCCAGGTCTGTCCTGGGTGGACCACATGCAAGGCAAATGCCCTAGCACTATGCTATCTCTCTGGTCCCGTTTTTTCATTATTTTGTATTTTTTAGGCCACACTCAGTGATGGTCAGAGGTTATTCCCGGCTCTCTGCTCAGGAATTACTCCTGACATGCTTTGGGGTACCATATGGCATGGCATGCATCAAACCCTGGTCATACTGCAGGGCAAGCACCCTACTCACTGTGTTATTGCTCTGGTCTAGCCAGAGACATTTTAAGACATTTTGTAGGTTTGTCTATCTGGCAATGTTAGCAGTTACTCCTGGCTATGCACTCAGCGCTCACCTCTGGAGCAGCTCAGGGAACTACAGAGGGTCCCATGATCAATGTACGCTGGCCCTGTGCGAGTCCAGAGTTGTACTATTGCTCACCCTACCATATTATCTGGCACCCTCTGTTGCAGTCTTTCTCTAAAACTTGGTCTCATATGTGTGACAACCAACATGCAAATGAAGAACAGAGATCTGTTCCTCCTTTTTTTCACTGTTACAAGATTATTAATCTACATTTCCTTCTAAGCAATAAAATTATACTGTAATTTAGGCGTTACTATTATCTATGTAGTAATGGTGCATTTGGTTCTAATAAGTTCATTTTATTACAAATGATAAGCAAGATCCTAGAGAAACCTGTGCCTAACTATATAATAACTGGATTGAAATCTATTTCTGTTTTCAATTCCTGTTATCATCATTTGCTTACTAGAAAATTTAACCTGAACTGATTCATTCCTTTGAAGCTAAAGATGTCATATAGAATAGTTCTGATATATAGTAAGTGGAAGTCTGCCAAGAAGCATTTGGATAAATGTAATTTTCAAACGAAAAAAGAGAGAATAAAAATAGATGTTAATATTTCTCTTCTATTCTTTCCTTCCATGTGGTTGGTACTTAAGTATTAATTGTCCTATAATTAAATGGTTAAGATGCCCAAACTAAAGACCCTGGGTGCTGACATAATCAATAAACGTCTGAATCAATACATCGCCTATTTATTCCATTTTCAAAACCAAATGTTTTTTGCACACATATTACAACCATAGCCTAAGATTTGGAGGAATGTGAACCTGGGAATCAGTTATTTATGGGGAGTCCAAACCTGGCATCACTCAGGGTTTACTCCTGTCTCTGTGCTCAGAAATTACTCCTGGCAGGCTCGGGAACCTGAGTCCATCACATGCTGGGTGTGTACGATACCTCTAGGAACTACAAATCAGTTTTATTAATTATTATTGTGTTACCTGATATACAACCTCTGATGACCACCACAATGAAATATGCAAGCAGCACAATCAAGCAATCAAAATATAAATGCAGGTCAGAGATTCTATTCTTCATCCGTTTTGTGATTTTGTCAGTCTTTCATTAGGGACCCAAACTCATGCAGTGTGGTGCTATTCCCTTCTATGACCCCATTAATCATCACTTTGGACAGTACATTTTGATTTGAAGCTTAAAATGATGTCCTGGTTGGAAGGAGCCCTTGGGAGTCTGCAGAGATGGATGTTTGCAACTCAGTATGAATAGAGCCCCTGGATTCAGGTCCTGTGTTGTGTGGAGCATTGTGGGCACATGGGAAATATGGCGCTGAGCATTATGGTATGTGGAATCCTCTTGTATCAGGTGTGTAGGGTCTCCCCAACTATAGTTCACTGCCCTTGATGCTGAGGTCCATAATGATCGCAAGCTTTGTGGTCTTTGCAATGCGCTTTCTGGTTCACTGTCTCTTGGCCTTTAGAACAGATCCACATCCTTGTCTTTGCCACTGGATCATTTTCAGTGATTA